>CM016618.1:71283220-71561155 GCA_005393395.2 Gossypium australe
ATTCTCAAACAAGTTTTTAACAATCTCAAAGATGGTTTGAAAAAAAAAAAAAACTTCCATGTGACATACCAGATTCGGGCTTAACTTCTAGGCCGGGTTTGGGGTGTTACAATAATTTATTATGTTAAATTAAATATATAGATAAAACTAAAAGTAATTGAACATTTAAATTATAAAAAGAAATTTCATGTCATCTGTCACATGTTGATCATACATTAATTATTTTTGCTATATCATAAAACAACTTAGGTACCAATTTAGAAGAAAATAATTGCCAAATATTAGTACAAAAAGTTATATTAAGTCAAAATAATATCATTTCTTATTAAATAAATATCTTAATTAAATAAACTCGACTATTTTAAATTTTTATATTAAATTAAACTTAAATTATAAAAAAATATTAAGTTTAAATCAATGAAAATTTTTTTGCTTTGCACTTGAAAATAGTTTTGTTCCAACTATCATTAGAAAGAAGTTAACAGAAAGGTTAAATGCAAAGTAATGCAAGGAGCAAAATAAGAAGATAATTAACACACGATATTTGTTAATGCACTTAAATACAACAGTTCTATGTCTGCAGAACCTCGCCCAAGAATAATTTTATTTTAACAATTGCCTGGATCACCTATTAACTTAAGTCTAATCTACTCTTACACAAAGAAGTAATTGCAACCTCAAATACCGATCCCAATTGTCACAAATTACCCACCTAAATACCTCACAGTACAATCAATAAACTCTCCAAATAATATCTAAAAGAGTGTCAATTATTTTTCTCCAATTTTTTATGATTTTCCAAATTCAGAATAGGGGATCTCGAAATCACTTTGAACCAGTCTTACAAAAATCTAAATATCTCAAAATACAGAATTTCTTTGCTTTTTATGTTTCTTTCATATGAAAATAGACTCAATAAGCTTTAATTTCATATCTCACTCAGCTTCTAATTCCACTTATACGATTTTTAGTGATTTTTCAAAGCTAGTCTACTGCTGCTATCCAAACTGTTTTAGTGCAAACTATTTATTACAACTTTTTCCCTAAGCTTTTAATAAATGATAATTTCGTCCCTGCTCAATTAACTTCTCAGTTGAGCTAATTTTTCTCAATAAACACTTTAATCTATCACTTTAAACTACTTTATAATCTTTGGGAATCAGAATTTCAGTAATAGACTTTAATTCCAAACATTTTCACTATTTAATCCTTAAAATCAATTTCTAACTAGATATTCCATTAATTAAACCCCTAATTCATCAATTTGATCCACATAACTCATGTTCAAAAAATCTAAGAATTTCCAAAATTTCAACTTAATTCAACAAAACTTTGTTCTAAAAAAACATCAATCAAAATTAGAAGAAAATGGCTAAATTAACTTACCAATTAAACATCCAAGCTTTAATCATCAATTCTCCTTTTCTTTCTTTCCCTTTCTTCCCCTGCTTTCGTCTTGTTCTCTGTTTCTTTTCTGTTCTTCTTTCTTTTACTTTCTCTTTATAATATATAGATATATAACAATATAATTATATATTACATTTAAACTAAAATATCTTTATTATATAATATATATTAAACATAAAAATCTCAGATTTTTTTCATACTTAAACCGCCTCAACATTTAAAAATGGCATAATTGCCTTTTAGTCCTTTTTATTTTCTTTAATCTATAATTAAACTTTTGCACCTTTTTCAATTTAGTCTTTTTCATTTAATTACCTACCCAAACGTTAGAATTTTCTAACGAAATTTTAATACCACATTACTAACATTTTATAAATATTTAAAAATATTCATACAAATATATTGAAATAAATTTCTCTTTAAATCGGATTTATGGTTGCGAAACCATTGTTCCGATAACCTTGAATTTAGGCCATTACAACTCTCCCCCCCTTTAAGGATTTTCGTCCTCGAAAATCTTACCAGTAAAGAGGTTTGTATATTGTTTCCTTATTGCCTCCTCCGATTCCCATGTCACTTCCTCAATCCCGTGCTTTTGCCACAATACTTTTACCAATTTTTTTTTATTATTATTTCTAAGCTCCTTTGTTTCCTGTGCCAATATCTTGACCAGTTTCACTGTAAGTCATATCCAGTTGAATCTCCACTTCTGTCGGAGAAATAACATGTGATGGATCTGACCGATATTGTCGTAGCATAGACACATGAAAAACATTATGGATTCTATCAAGTTCTGGTGGTAATGCCAACCGATAAGCGACCGGTCCAATTCTTTCTATGATCTCATATGGCCCAATAAATCTTGGACTCAATTTACCCTTTCGACCGAACCTGAGAACTTTCTTCCAAGGTGACACTTTTAGGAATACCTTATCACCCACCTGAAATTCAATCTTTTTTTGTTTACGATCGACATATGATTTTTGACGATCAGATGCTGCTTTCAAACTATCCCGAATGACTTTTACTTTTTTCTT
Source organism: Gossypium australe (assembly GCA_005393395.2). Taxonomy (NCBI): domain Eukaryota; kingdom Viridiplantae; phylum Streptophyta; class Magnoliopsida; order Malvales; family Malvaceae; genus Gossypium; species Gossypium australe. Next base: position 71,285,665 of record CM016618.1, read on the forward strand.
TTGTTTTCTGGATCAAATCAACCCCATGTATCTTCTTTCCACTGAGCTCTGTCCAATATAACGGTGTTCTACACTTTCTACCATACAAAGCTTCATACAGAGCCATTTTAATACTGGACTGATAACTATTATTGAAAGCAAATCCAATCAAAGGTAGATACCTCTCCCAATTACCTTCGAACTCTAGTATACAACATCGGAGCATATCTTCCAACACCTGAATTACAAACTCAGATTGGCCATCTGTTTGAGGATGAAATGCAGTACCGAAATACAACTAAGTACCCAAAGCTTCTTGTAATTTATCCCAGAAACGAGACGTAAATCGGGGATATCCAATATAATGGAGACAGACACTCTGTGTAGTCTGACAATCTCAGATGTATACAGTTTAGCTAGTTTATCTAAAAAAATAATCCATACGTATCGGAATAAAGTACGCTGATTTTGTCAATCGGTCAACAATCACCCAAATAACATCTTTTTTCCTCGGAGATAATGGTGGACCCGATAGAAAATCCATAGTGATTCTTTCCCATTTCCATTCCGGTATAGTAATTGGCTTGGAGTAACCTCGAAGGTACCTGAGTTCTGCTTTGACTTGTTGACATATCAGACATCTTGATACAAACTCAGAAATATCACGTTTCATACCTGGCCACCAGTACATCTTCTTCCTAAATCTAACCAACTCTCTCTCGAATTATCCACCAATTTGCGAATGAAAGGCTGTACTGAAATCGAGTTAAGTACTCAATAATTTCCTGTAATTGTTTTCAGAACCCCAAAGTGAACTATAATCTCGATCAGAAATTATCAATACTAGAATACCATGAAATCTTAATTTCTGGAATGTACATTCCGCAAGGTTTTGAAGCCATCAATCAGTTCTGACTTTATAAATAATCAACTATCACTCGTATAGCATTCTTATAAGTTATTCCGAAATCAGAAAGTGAACAGTAAACTGTAGATCTCTATCAAACATTTCAAAGACTGATACTCCAATAGTCAATTTCCTAGACTTATATATCATTTTGTCCCAGATCTTACTAGCTGTAATAATTCTGTAAACACCAATACCGGATATTCGACTAAAATTAATCCTTCATCAGACATTAGCAATCGAATATTTATTACTCACAAAGCGAACAATTATTTTTCCATTCAAATCATCTACAACTATATTTATTTTTCCATGTATGATAATCCATTACCACATCAGGACATTTCAATAATTCAAACCATCTGCTATGCCTTTCTTCATCAAAATACAATCTAATCCACTTAATAAATTTCTTACCCGATTCAGACTGAACCAGAACTGATACTTCAATTACTAGAACTTCCATCTACTCAAAATTCTACTAGCATTGATTAGTCCATTCAAACCTTGTGTCTTCCTGTAGTATTCTTATCATTGATGTAGCTACATTAGAAAACACTTTTACAAAAATTAAAAAAAATCCCAACACTCCAAATTATCCCAAGTTCGCAGTCATTAGATAGAATATGCCATAGTACTGTAATAGATCTCACATTTCAATAATATAAATGGATCAATACTTCAACTTCAATGGTGCTTTAAAACAGAAGAAGAAATCCAAGAGTAGTCTCAATAATAACCAGTATAATAATACAACTTCTATAATCTAAGATCCATATCACCAAGCTCCCATAACTGAACCAAGATTTATAACAGTAATATATATATATATATATTTACCTTCTATCAATGAATACCCTTTCACAGATGAATCATATTTGATAGATAAGATCAGACTATAAAATAATAAGAAAACCAATATAATGAAATCCCAGATGTGGCATAATGAAATCCCAGATGTGGAGCTATATTGAATTTCCGAGAATAAAAACCACATTCAATGATAAAGAAATCGATAATATTCCAAAGAAAAACCAGAAGAAGAATACCGTTTATCCTCACTAGAAACGATTGTGATAAAGACAATGCAAATTGCGTATACGTACCAGAATATCAACCGGTAGAAATAGAAAATAACTTCATATGAATCTGATCATTAAGTCTTCTATCTAACAGAACAAATTAGAAAATCCAAAGAAAAATAGAGCAGTACCGATCAGGAATCAACCAGAACTTCCATTTTAACGTTATGATTCCAAACTTTCTACACAATAAAAATCACATCTGAACAGTTGCATATACCTCTGAAGGTAAAAGAACATATAGAATACCCATATAGAATACCCAGAAGAGATCATTGTAAGATGCCCGACTATAGCAGTTGTATTCAAATATTTCTGCAATTTCATTACTAATCCGTTAACATATATAATCATCAACAGTCCCATATCATTCACTTCACTCACAAAGCTTATTCGAAAGAAATTTTCAGTTAACTCATTCTGTAGTTACCATATCTGAATAAATCAATTTCTGATAAATAACTCATTTCTTTAATAGTAGCACAGTGTATCCCCATATAAATTTTCAGAAAAGAAATCTGATAAATTCACGTTCATATTCAGCAACAGACATGTGGTTCTGCTTCAAATCCAGAAATTCTCTTTTCTTCTTCTCAAGATAAAGTTGACTCACATATTTCTTTTTAAATTCAGATACAAAGGAATTCCAATTAATTTTCTCTGCAGAATGGATATTCATGACAATGTTCCACCATTGGTAAGCCTCACCCTTTAATAAAGATACTGCACATTTCAACTTTTCATCTCTTGTATACTGCAATTCTTCAAATATTATTTGACTGTTCTCTAACCATTCTTCAGCCTCAGCTGGGTCATCATCTTTCTTTCTTTAAATTCTTCAGTTCCACACTTTTGAACTAAATCATTATAATTCCTATCAATTTCACTATAAATATAACTGTACCAATAAGGGGTAGAGATCGTAAGGCCTCATAATTTAGCTTCATGTATATACTCATATGACATAACATTTATCATTTCTTACTATAATACATTTATCCACATCTTTTCAAATTCTGTTTCATCATAAGTAACATTTTACTTAATTATTTGAACATCACTTTCAGAATTATCGAAATTATTTCGTTTGGAAAATATTTCTTTCTTTAACATTTCCTCTTTCTATACTAAGAGACAACCAACTCTATTTTATTAAATTCATAAATTCCAGTATACATCACAAAATCGGTATCTTTTATTCTTTCATAAGACATCTTTTATTCTACAATATTCATAAATTACAGAATTAAATAACTAAACCTGTAACAACCCAAACCCGGCCCAAACACTATGGCCGAATCTAGTTTGCTACCGTGGAAAATATTTTGGAAAAACACTTTTGGAAAGTAAAAATTCTTATTTGCCGAAAACCTTTTCAATTGATTGTTTTGTTAAACCTTACTTAGAATTTATTTAAAATTAATTCAACCAAGTTATTATAAAATATCGAGTGTGCCCGATGGCACGATGAAAACATTTTCGTGTTAATTTTGGGAAAACATGTGACTTTAATTTAATATTGATAATCATAGTTTAAAACAATTATTCGACATGTGAAAATAACAAAAATAAAATATCAGGAGGCCTTATTACATCCAAATAAACTAAAAACCAGAAATAAAATTTATCATAACTAAAATTAAAGTTCATTTAATTTAAATCCACCGCATGGCCACCTCGAGTCAACCCGGCTCCACATCCGCGATCTACGTGTCACCTGAAAAATGTAAAGGAGAAGGTGAGTCACCAAGACTCAGTATGTAACCCTTCCCCCGTTTTAAAGACATTTTCATACACAACATATAACAATCAATATGCAGAATATTATGTACCCCCAACCTAGCCAACCAAACGCCACTGTCTACCCGCTGTGGTACCAAACCACTGGTGGTGCCAAACCACTGGTGACATATAGTCACGATGTGTTACCAAAACACTGGTGTCCGTAGACACGAATCGATTGATGGGGCCAACCCATCGTGTGATACAAAATCACTGGCAGACGATCCCATATCTCAAGTGGGGCCAACCCACGGTGGTGTTAACCACAGGGACAAGTCGCTATGAGGTGCCAAACCTCTGGAGGTACCAAACCTCTGGTGACCGTAGTCACGGTGTGTTACCAAAACACTGGTGCCCGTCGGCACGAATACACTGCCCCCTCCACTCATTAATCCCACATCAGTCATATATATATATATAATCACATGCTTAAATCTCATGTATCAGTACATCATGCTTTTCAAAAGCAGCAAATAACATATTCATCTTAACAGGTACTTACCTGAATTTCCATCTATACCGATATGGTATATTATCCAATGCTACATAAATTAAGTTAGCATTCACAGTATTCAGCACATTTAATAAATTATACGTGCGTATGTACACACCTGACACCACTGAATCGTCTAAATCCCGAAAAGAGATGTCGGCCACCTAGATCTACTGGTCCCTATGTTCGGCCATAATAGTGTTAGTGATATGGGTCATTTGACCAAACCAAATAATTTGAGAGGGGTTCCTTGTGAACCCGAATCCTTACCTTCACACCTTTGGATACTAATCGCAATACCAAACTCCCGAATCTGCTTCTGATTCCATGAATCGGCAATCAATAAGTTAGTAGCCTTTGGCTTAAACGAATACCAGATAACTAACTAAAGTAGATTTTACCATCACTTACCAAATATTGAATATTAGAGATCGGGGCCTGAGTCGACTGCTTTACTTCCCTGAGTACCTAGCAGAAATCGGTTACTACTCGTTTAGAAGACTTAACCATTGCCGAAATCGGCACCTTTCCTTGTAAAAAGTCGACAGAAAAAGAAAGAAAAGGGGAGATAGAAATTCGGCCATCACTTACCTTATCACCCGATTGATAACAAGGAATCTGAAGAGATCTATGTTCCTTCCAATATTCGGCCAAAGGGAAAGAAAATAGTAGTAAAGAAGGTAGAGTTTCGGCTCAGATTTTTAGAAGAAGAGAGGGTTCTTGTCGGTTTTGGCGAATAACAAAGAAGAGCAAGAAAAGTGGAGGCTAGCCGAAATTGTGAAGAGAATATGCTAAGGAAATTCGGCTACTTGTAAAATGTCTAAAAGAAAAAAACCAAGATGGTAGGTGGGGTTTATAAAGGATTTCGACACCCCTTGAATTGCTCTTGACCACTTGTTTTAATTTAATTCAAATAATTTTGAATTAATCCCCAAATAATCACTCAAAAATCCCCTATTAATCTAATTAATATCCTTATTTATCTTCCATAAAATCTAATTAAAAGAAAAGCCCATATTATCCTTGATTATCACTGATTATCCTAAGATAAAAATCTATTAATCCCCAAATAATCAAATGATCTCTTAATAATCCATTTAATAATATCCCTTATTAATAATAATTAATAAAAGAGTTTAAACTGAGGAAAAACTCCCTCCCTTGTGCCGTCCCATTAATGAGCAAAAAGAAGGATTGTTGTGACTCGAACCAAGGGTCTCCCTTCCCCTTGCTAGCGTCACATGCTAGCTCTTAAGTGACCTCACTTTTGCCACTTTACCAAGGGCTTTTTAATGTCCAAATTCCCTCATTTATTCTTATAACACCCTCTTGCTAAGGCTCCCTGCCTTTAAAGTTCAAGATGAAATTTTCTACCAAACCGAGCCTACTCAAGACCATTAATTAACCTTTACTATTCCATAAATAATATCACAGTGGTTCAAACATAAGAAAAATAATTTAATTCCAAATAGCCCCATTTTTGGGATGTTACAGTTCTACCTCCCTTAAAATAAATTTCGTCCTCGAAATTACCTGATTAGAAGAGGTGGGGGTATTGCTGCCTCATCACATCCTCGGGTTCCCATGTAGCTTCCTCTGTACCGTGGTTTCGCCATAGCACTTTCACTAGAGGCACTGACTTCCTTCGTAGAACCTTCACATCCCGATCTAAAATCTGAACCGGTTCTTCTTCAAAAGACAAATCCGAGTTCACCTCAATCTCTGCTACTGGCATAATGTGCGAAGGATCTGACCGATACCGTCTCAACATCGATACATGAAATACGTCATGGATCTGATTCAGTTCTGCCGGCAACTCTAGCTGATAAGCTACCGGTCCTACTCGCTTTACAACTGTATATGGCCCGATGAACCTTGGGCTCAGCTTCCCCTTTCGGCCAAATTCAACACCTTTTTCCAAGGTGACACCTTCAGAAAAACCTTGTCTCCTACAGCATACTCCATTTCCTTGCGTTTTAAATCAGCATAGGATTTCTGTCTATCCGACGCTTCCTTGAGACGAGACCGGATCACTTTGACTTTGTCTTCAGTCTCTGTTACCAATTCTGGACCCAGAACTTGTCGTTCCCCCAACTCCGTCCAACATGTAGGAGTACGGCATTTTCGTCCATATAGGGCTTCATATGGAGCCATCTGAATACTCGCTTGATAACTATTGTTATAAGCGAATTCCGCTAATGGTAGGTACTCCTCCCAACTACCACTAAAATCCAAGACACATCCTCTTAACATGTCCTCTAAGATCTGTATCACCCTTTCCGATTGTCCGTCAGACTGTGGATGGAAGGCTGTACTGAAATCCAACCGTGTACCCAAAGCTTGATGCAACGCTTTCCAGAACCTTGACGTGAATCTGGGATCCCTATCCGAGATGATCGATACTGGCACACCATGCAATCTCACTATTTCCGACACATACAACTTAGCTAGCTTCTGAAGAGAGAAATCCACTCTTACCGGTATGAAGTGTGCTGACTTAGTCAGACGGTCCACAATCACCCAAACTGCGTCCTTCTTGCTAGGCGTCAGGGGTAGCCCACTGACGAAATCCATAGTGATCCGCTCCCACTTCCATTGAGGGATCTTTACCGGTTGAAGTAGCCCTGAAGGCAACTGATGTTCAGCCTTAACCTGCTGACACGTTAGACACTTTCCCACAAATTCAGTTACCTCACGCTTCAACCCGGGCCACCAGAACTGTTTCCGTAGATCTCCATACATCTTGCTTCCCCCCGGATGCATAGCATATGGGCTGCTATGTGCATCATGGAGAATTTTTCGCCTCAACTCTTCATCCTTCGGCATGCATGCTCGACCTTGAAAGCATAGCACTCCATCACTAGACAGGTTGTATCCTTCCAAACTACCATCTTGAACTTGCACCCTCTTAGCATTCAACCCCTCATCCCCTAACTGTTTTTCCTTAATCTCCTCAATCCACGTTGGCTTAATTTGGAGTTCCGCCAAAAGACTCCCATCATCATATAGACTCAACCGAGCAAACATCGCTCTTAAGTCCGTCACAACCTTCCGGCTCAACGCGTCAGCTACCACGTTAGCCTTACCCGGATGGTACTCGATTGAACAATCGTAGTCCTTTAATAGTTCAATCCATCGACGTTGTCTCAGGTTTAGATCTTTCTGAGTCAGAAGATACCTCAAGCTTTTGTGATCCGTGTAGACTATTGACTTTTCCCCATATAGATAGTGTCTCCATATCTTTAGAGCGAAGACAACTGCGGCTAACTCCAAGTCGTGCGTTGGGTAGTTAACCTCATACGGTCTTAACTGACGGGACGCATAGGCTACTACCTTTCCTTCTTGCATCAGCACACATCCCAAACCAGTATGGGATGCATCACAGTGGACGGTAAACAACTTCTCTGCTTCAGGCTGTACCAAAACCGGAGCTTCCGTCAGAATTTTCTTTAGCTTATCAAAGCTTTCTTGCTGCTTCTCCGTCCATACAAATGGAACACCTTTCCTTAGTAACTTAGTTAACGGCGCTGCGATTAGAGAGAATCCTTCCACGAATCTCTGATAGTACCCCGCTAGACCCAGAAAACTTCGTATTTCAGCCACCGACCTAGGTGGTTTCCAATCCAATACTGCTTCAATCTTGCGAGGGTCTACTCTAATTCCTTCAGCTGATACTACATGACCTAAGAAAGCCACCTCCCTAAGCCAAAATTCGCACTTACTGAATTTGGCGTATAACTGCTTTTCCCTCAACACTTGTAGGACTATCCGTAAATGCTTGTCATGCTCCTCCTCCGTCTTAGAATAAACTAATATGTCGTCTATGAACACCATGACAAATTGGTCTAAGTACTGCTGAAACACCCTATTCATCAAGTCCATAAACGCTGCCGGCGCATTGGTCAACCCAAATGGCATTACGAGGAACTCGTAGTGCCCATACCGAGTTCGGAATGCCGTCTTGTGAACATCAACTTCCTTCACCTTAAGTTGATGGTAACCCGACCTAAGGTCTATCTTCGAGAACACCGAGGCACCCTTCAGTTGATCAAACAAGTCGTCAATCCGCGGCAACGGATACTTGTTCTTGATCGTTAACTTGTTCAATTGGCGGTAGTCGATACACATCCGCATTGAACCGTCTTTCTTCTTGACAAATAGCACCGGTGCTCCCTACGGAGATATACTGGGTCGGATAAACCCTCTATCCAAGAGCTCCTGAATTTGAGCCTTCAGCTCCACCAATTCCTTTGGTGCCATTCGGTATGGTGCTATGGACACAGGTGCCGTTCCGGGTAGCAAGTCTATACCGAATTCAACTTCCTGATCTGGAGGCAGACCCGGAAGCTCTTCTGGGAACACATCAGCAAATTCCCCAACCGTTCGGACCTTTCCAACTACTGACCCCTTAGCTTCCAAAGCACAGATTCGAACCAAATACGCCTCACAACCCTTCTTGACCATCTTTTCAGCCTTCAAGGCAGACACTACATTGGATAGGTAATTCCTTCTATCCCCTATCATAACCACTTCATCACCTTCAGCCGTCTTAAGAACCATGCGCTTAGCCGCGCAATCCAAATTCGCCTGATACTTAACCAGCCAGTCCATTCCAAGGATCAAATCGAACTCCCCAAACGGTAGTTCCATCAGATCAGCCACAAATACTACCCCTTGGAGTTCTAAGGGTATGTCTCTATAAAGTTTGTCTACCACTACAGAGTGACCTAAAGGGCTAATTACAGTCATCTCCCTAGAAGCAGTTTCAGAGTCTAGGTCCATAATTCCTACCACGCTACTAGCAACGTACGAGTGCGTCGAGCCCACATCAATTAATGCAACATAAGGAAGACCAAAAATTAGAAACGTACCGGTTATGACATCCGGTGCGTCACCCTCCTCGCGACGCCTCGCTGCGTAGACTAAGCCAGGCTGCCTACCCTCTGTGTTGCCTGAACCTCTGCCCTGAGTTCCACGACCTCGGTTAGGACTGTTGTTTCCTCTGCCATTACCACGACCCCTCTGTGGTCCCACATTTCTATCCTGAGTACGATTCTGCCCCTCTGGCTGATTCTTAGCTAGTTTCCGAGGACAATCTCTGACACGATGCTCCAAAGACCCACACTCAAAACATCCTCTATCACCGGTCCAACAACCTCCCCAATGGGTCTTTCCACAGCGGTTACACTGAGTCGGCCTCTGATTAGTAGTCGTGGGCCTTGCCGCCTGATTTGGCCCACTTGGCCTAGCCTTTTTCTGGACACTACCACTTGATCTAGCTGACCCAAATCCTCTCTTCTGATTATTCCTACTATAACTTTGCCTCACAGCCTCCTTGATCCCTTCGGCTACCTTAGCCTTTTCCACTAGAGATGAGAACTCACGAACCTGCTGCGGGGCAATCAGTAACCTCAAATCATCTCGGAGTCCGTCCTCAAAGCGGACACAGCGCTCATGCTCAGTAGACATGATGCCTTTAGCATACCTACTCAGCCTTAAAAACTCCGCCTCATACTCCGACACTGACTTAGTTCCTTGCACTAAACCCAGAAAAGCCTTTCTCTGCGCGTCAGTGTAGCTGGTACCCACATACTTCTTCTGTAGGTGGTTTTGAAATACTCCCAAGTCAGATCATCTGCTGTAGCCCCGTCTCGAACCGTAAGCCACCACTGATACGCTTCATCCTTTAGAAGCGATACTGCCCCTTTCAGCTTTTCTTCCTCAGTCAGGTCAAGATCATCCATGATCCTTTCAGTTGACTCTAGCCAGTATTCTGCTGCACTGGGTGCCACTCCTGACATACCCCGGAATACCTCCGTTCCGTTAGATCGGAGTCGCTCGGGAACAGATTTCTGAGCTCCTAAATTTCCACCAGCCCCAGTCACCATCTCCAAGACTCGCAAAACAACTTCCGATACAGCCTCACCACCGGTCTGATCCTGCTCCTCAGCTCTAAAAGTAGGAGGTGGTGGTGGCGGTGGTACCTCATTTTCAGAACCTTGTCCCGACCTGACGGGTTCAGACACCGTCATCCTACCCCTACCGCGTCCACGGCGTCCACGTCCTCTAGAATTCATTCTATCTACCGTGCTTTAATCTGATTAAGAAAAATTTTTATGCGTTAGCATTTGTTCCACTTTCTTATTAGCGAAGAAATTTTATGGATAGAGTTTTAATCAGAGATTCTTTCGAGCAAACAAGGTTTCAGTTTCCTATCCTAGTTCACACAAAGGAGTTCATGCATCCATTCCCTAATACTTTCCATACCTATTCGCTCTTCGAACATTTCTGCCCATTTCTAACCCAGGGGTATTTTGGTAATTTTGTCAATCAGGGGTAATTTTGTAAATTTTTGCACATCGAAGATGTTTTAACAATTGTAAAACTCTGAGGGTCCTTTTTGAGAGCTTTCTTTCTTAAAACGTTGCTGTTTGCAAAAAGTTCAAAAGTCAAGGTCATTTTGGTAATTTTGCAACTTAAGGGCGTTTTCGTAATTTTCCAAGATCAAAATATTTTGTTGATGATTTTCAAAACTAAGTTGTTGAATATTTGTAAAATAGTTGAAATTTTTGAGCAAAACCATTGAACTGATATTTTATGAACCGAGGGCATTTTAGTAATTTTACCCCCTAAGGGCATTTCTGTAATTTTCCACAATCAAGTTTTTCGAGAAAAACGTTGTAAAAAATAATGTTCTCGGATTTGAAAAAGTTATTGCACAAGTTTTGAAAACATTAGGGTTTGTTGTTTCATTCTTTTTCGAAAACATGGCTAATTCCCTTTTCGGGTTTTAATCATTGTGTTTAGCCTATGACCGAGCCCTCCTGGTCAGGGTGAACCAAAGCTACGCACCAGGCAGGATTTGAATGAAGAGGAGGTGGGTCACGCGGACCGCTTAAATACCAAGCTCTCACCGAACCTTTCTAGACATGCGCACAGAGGTTACCACACCACTGAGCCCTCTGAGTTAGGGTGAACCAAAGCTACGCACCAGGTAGGATACCTGCGAAGAGGAGGTGAGTCACGAGGACTGCTTAAATACCAGGCTCTTTCGAATCCACTCCTAGACATGCGTACAGGGGTTACCACACCCTAGCTCAGTGACTAAGTCATAGGTTGGTTTAGTTCCTTAAGTCTTATGTTCTGTTTGTGTGCTTGAGTAGTCTAATCCTAGGGTTCAAGTCCTATAAGACTATTCTACGTTCCATGCTTCCTACCCTTCTATAAAAGATAATTCACCAAGAGATTTAGAAGTACTTACCTGGGCGGATAGTTGCCGAAGACTCGGGCCATGCTGCTTAAAACCCAAAAACAATTCAAAAGGCCTACTAAAACATTTTTGGGCCTTGGGCCCCTACAGCCGAGCTTTGAACTGGGCTCTGATACCAATTTTGTAACAACCCAAACTCGGCCCAAACACTATGGCTGAATCTAGTTTGCTACCGTGGAAAATATTTTGGAAAAACACTTTTGGAAAGTAAAAATTCTTATTTGCCGAAAACCTTTTCAATTGATTGTTTTGTTAAACCTTACTTAGAATTTATTTAAAATTAATTCAACCAAGTTATTATAAAATATCGAGTGTGCCCGATGGCACGATGAAAACATTTTCGTGTTAATTTTGGGAAAACATGTGACTTTAATTTAATATTGATAATCATAGTTTAAAACAATTATTCGACATGTGAAAAATAACAAAAATAAAATATCAGGAGGCCTTATTACATCCAAATAAACTAAAAACCGGAAATAAAATTTATCATAACTAAAATTAAAGTTCATTTAATTTAAATCCACCGCATGGCCACCTCGAGTCAACCCGGCTCCACATCCGCGATCTACGTGTCACCTGAAAAATGTAAAGGAGAAGGTGAGTCACCAAGACTCAGTATGTAACCCTTCCCCCGTTTTAAAGACATTTTCATACACAACATATAACAATCAATATGCAGAATATTATGTACCCCCAACCTAGCCAACCAAACGCCACTGTCTACCCCGCTGTGGTACCAAACCACTGGTGGTGCCAAACCACTGGTGACATATAGTCACGATGTGTTACCAAAACACTGGTGTCCGTAGACACGAATCGATTGATGGGGCCAACCCATCGTGTGATACCAAATCACTGGCAGACGATCCCATATCTCAAGTGGGGCCAACCCACGGTGGTGTTAACCACAGGGACAAGTCGCTATGAGGTGCCAAACCTCTGGAGGTACCAAACCTCTGGTGACCGTAGTCACGGTGTGTTACCAAAACACTGGTGCCCGTCGGCACGAATACACTGCCCCCCTCCACTCATTAATCCCACATCAGTCATATATATATATATATATATAATCACATGCTTAAATCTCATGTATCAGTACATCATGCTTTTCAAAAGCAGCAAATAACATATTCATCTTAACAGGTACTTACCTGAATTTCCATCTATACCGATATGGTATATTATCCAATGCTACATAAATTAAGTTAGCATTCACAGTATTCAGCACATTTAATAAATTATACGTGCGTATGTACACACCTGACACCACTGAATCGTCTAAATCCCGAAAAGAGATGTCGGCCACCTAGATCTACTGGTCCCTATGTTCGGCCATAATAGTGTTAGTGATATGGGTCATTTGACCAAAACAAATAATTTGAGAGGGGTTCCTTGTGAACCCGAATCCTTACCTTCACACCTTTGGATACTAATCGCAATACCAAACTCCCGAATCTGCTTCTGATTCCATGAATCAGCAATCAATAAGTTAGTAGCCTTTGGCTTAAACGAATACCAGATAACTAACTAAAGTAGATTTTACCATCACTTACCAAATATTGAATATTAGAGATCGGGGCCTGAGTCGACTGCTTTACTTCCCTGAGTACCTAGTAGAAATCGGTTACTACTCGTTTAGAAGACTTAACCATTGCCGAAATCGGCACCTTTCCTTGTAAAAAGTCGACAGAAAAAGAAAGAAAAGGGGAGATAGAAATTCGACCATCACTTACCTTATCACCCGATTGATAACAAAGAATCTGAAGAGATCTATGTTCCTTCCAATATTCGGCCAAAGGGAAAGAAAATAATAGTAAAGAAGGTAGAGTTTCGGCTCAGATTTTTAGAAGAAGAGAGGGTTCTTGTCGGTTTTGGCGAATAACAAAGAAGAGCAAGAAAAGTGGAGGCTAGCCGAAATTGTGAAGAGAATATGCTAAGGAAATTCGGCTACTTGTAAAATGTCTAAAAGAAAAAAACCAAGATGGTAGGTGGGGTTTATAAAGGATTTCGGCACCCCTTGAATTGCTCTTGACCACTTGTTTTAATTTAATTCAAATAATTTTGAATTAATCCCCAAATAATCACTCAAAAATCCCCTATTAATCCAATTAATATCCTTATTTATCTTCCATAAAATCTAATTAAAAGAAAAGCCCATATTATCCTTGATTATCACTGATTATCCTAAGATAAAAATCTATTAATCCCCAAATAATCAAATGATCTCTTAATAATCCATTTAATAATATCCCTTATTAATAATAATTAATAAAAGAGTTTAAACTGAGGAAAAACTCCCTCCCTTGTGCCGTCCCATTAATGAGCAAAAAGAAGGATTGTTGTGACTCGAACCAAGGGTCTCCCTTCCCCTTGCTAGCGTCACATGCTAGCTCTTAAGTGACCTCACTTTTGCCACTTTACCAAGGGCTTTTTAATGTCTAAATTCCCTCATTTATTCTTATAACACCCTCTTGCTAAGGCTCCCTGCCTTTAAAGTTCAAGATGAAATTTTCTACCAAACCGAGCCTACTCAAGACCATTAATTAACCTTTACTATTCCATAAATAATATCACAGTGGTTCAAACATAAGAAAAATAATTTAATTCCAAATAGCCCCATTTTTGGGATGTTACAAAACCTCATCTCATCACATCAATTTATTAAAATGGCATGTACACATAGACTCATCCTCGACCCAAGAATTCAGAAAACCTAGGCTCTGATACCAATAAATGTAATACCCCTATACCCGGTTCAATCATGCAGACCCGGTATAAGACTATTACATTTGGTGCCAAAACAATTATGGCCAGATACTGTTTAATTAAAACATTTGTATATAATATTTTAACTTACCAACCATTTTTGCTAACATATTTATTGTTTATTAATTCATTCCATATATACCAAAATACTTCAAGTAATTGAAAATAGATAAAATTTCAAGAATCTACATTTTAGTCCCTATCACATGGGAACACCTTTGAACTACATATGTACATGCCATTTTAATACAAAATACAATACCTACTTTTGAAGCCTTTGAGAATGTGATGAGATGAGAGATCTTCTAGTTGGACTTCTCTTCTAGTCTAATTATACCTATGCGTTAAAATAAACGCGTTAAGCCGGTGAAGGCTTAGTAAGCACTACAAGAATTGTAACACCCCTTACCCGAGACCGTTGCCGGAGTCGAGCACGAGGCATTACTAGACTTAATTTACTAGTTCTGGGCATAAAAATTGAAACTGTCCGTCTGCGTCATGTTCACTAAATTAATTATAACTTGAGTTAAAAAACTCGAAATCTAGATCTGTAAATTTTTCTTGAAACTAGACTTATATATATTCTTACTGTAATTTTTGCAGAATTTTTGGTATGGCCAATTAGTACAGTTTATTAGTTAAAGTCTCCCCTATTACACAGTTTGACAGTTCTAACCTCTCTTCACTAAAAATCAATTATCTCATAATATACAACTCTTTTTCCTACACCGTTTTCTTTATATGAAAATAGAATAAATAAGATTTAATTCTATATCTCATGCACAACCTAATTCAATTTCTACTATTTTTGGTGATTTTTCAAAATCACGTCACTGCTGCTGTCTAACTATTCCCCTGCATATAATTACATAATTTCTTTAAAATAACTATCAACTAGGCATTTCATAGCATCCAAAACATGTTCTTAATTAACCATTTTAATGGCTAATCATTACCAAACATTTACAAGTCCATATTAAGCCATATCATAAGGTCACACACATAAAATGGCTAAGTCCCTATACATGCCATTACTTAAAACGTTCGAGTCACAAAATACCAATATAATCCTTTGATAGTGTGTAACGATCTCCGACGTCCTTTCGATCCCAGAGTTGGCTTGCAATACTATAAAAAAAATAAAGAATGGGAGTAAGCATAAAGCTTAGTAAGTTTACATGTAAATAGATAACAACATTCTTAATGAATTATCTTATTCTTTTCTTATCAAGATCACTTAAGCTTTTAACTCAATATACTTAAACTTGTATTCTTACCTGTACATTTTAACATGAATTTGTCTTACCTTACCTTTTTAGCTTGAGCTTGTCTTACCTTTACTTTGGTATACTTTTGAATTTTCTCGTTGAACCACTTGGAATACTAAGGATACGCGGGTACCTTTCCTTATGAAACTTAAACCATTGCCATGTCTTGACATGGTCTTACGTAGTATCCTTGCCTTGTGAACTCACCAATGCCATGCCTTGGCATGGTCTTACATGGGACCTCTGCCTTATAAATTCACCAATGCCATGCCTTGGCATGGTCTTACATGGGACCTTTGCCTTATAGTAACTTATCAATGCCATGTCTTGACATGGTCTTACATGATTTCCTTAAACCCTAATGTCATGACATTTGTATCCTACACATTCCTAAGGTTCAACCGGAACTTTCTGCGATAGCTTTTCCGTCAATTCATACTTGAGTCTTTAAATAATAAATTTACAGAATAAATATGTAAATGCTGGAATTTAATAGTATTAAATGTAAAATAATAGAATATTGCATTTATTTACTACAAACTTACCTCGAAACAAAATCGATAAACTATATCGATTTAGTCCACTATCTTTTTCTTTCCCCGATCTAACTCTGGATTTCGTTCTTCTTGATCTATAATAGCAAATTTAGCTTATTTAATACTCACATTTATCAAAACAGTCCTTAACTCTAACTTTGGCAAAATTACAATTTTGCCCCTAAACTTTTACATATTTACGATTTTGCCCCTAGGCTCGAAAATTAAAATTCAGCCCTTATTCTTATGTTTTATAACATGCTGAACATTTTTCTCTTCTATAGCAACTTCAAATTCTTACTATAACACATACTTATGAAGAATAACAACTTTTACTAATTAGTTCGTTTTACTTGTTTTCACTGAAAATCACTTAGTAAAAATTATTTCTCTACTCATAAACATGCATAATCTACCATCAATCATCAAAAATCACAAGTTTTCAATAATGACATAATTCAAAATATTCACCAAAATAAAAAATTCAACATGAGTTTTGTAGCACTCGAAGCAACGATCTCAAAAACGTAAAAATTATCGAAGATCGAACTCAAATCACTTACCTATTGAGCTTGTAAAGGCCTAATATTACAAAGCTTCTTCTCCCTATTCTTTTCTCTTAGTTTCGGCCAAGAACAAATGATAAAAAGATGAACACTTTCATCTTTTATCATTTACATTATTATAACATACATTAAACTAATATATTTTAACATAAAATATAATAAAAAATTCCACCCACTATTTCAAGCATATCATGACCGGCCATTATCTACCTTTCTTCTTCATTTTGTTTACTTAATGCTAAATTACTTTTCATCTTTCTTCTAATATAATATATTATCATATATTATAATATTCCATAATGTCATATAATAAAATAAACAATTACCAATTCACTAATACATGCATTTTAGCCGTCCACTATGTTCAATTATGGCTAAATTACCCTATCAACCCTTAAATTAAAGAAATCATCATCAATTCAACCACTTAATCAAGCTATAAGGCTACTTTTACTACTTATGCGATTTAGTCCTTTTCTTTAAATTAAGCACACTAACAATAAAATTAATTCACGAAACTTTCACACATGTAAATTCACATATTATAAGCACTGAAAATAATATTAAAATATTTTACTGACTCAAATTTATGGTTTCGCAACCACTATTCCGTTTTAGGCCCTATTTCGGGATGTTACAAGAATAATTAAATAAGTAATCATAACAAAATATTTTAAACTCAATCAATTATTGCATATCTACTCACATATAAGTCTCTTCAACTATGCATTGCTTTAAATAAATTTAATTTATCTTTTGTAAGGCATTAAACTTACCTTAACACATCAGTGATTCACTTTTGTTCTCATTTCACATTCTTAGCCCAAAGTAGACTTTATAGAACACACCGGATATACGGAACAAATACAGAGGTGCATTATGATGCACAAGTGAACAGAGAGCACCAATGTGCTAATAATCAGAGAGCACCAACGTGCTAATAATCAGAGAGCACCAACGTGCTAATATCAGAGAGCACCAATGTGCTAATAATTAGAGAGCGCGCTAAAGTTCCTTAATGGCATGCCACTAATATCCCATTAGTTCTAATTTCGTCTACTTGGGCATTAAAGCTGAATCTCATATATTTAAATAATTCACATAAATATTTCGGAAAAAGATAAATAACAATAATTTAAAATTATTGTAGTACTTACAACAAAAAGGTTGAAATGATATATGTTATTCTTCCTTCACTCCTTAACCTTCTCTGTTCCTTTTCCTTCAATTCGGTCCTCTCCTTTCTTTTTCAATTTCATATAAACATATAACATTTATATGTTAAAAAAATAATCAAATAAACTTTCTGTACTATTTAATAAAATAAACATGTATAATATAATAAATGCATCCTTTCTTACTTTCGCTCACATTTCAATTTAATCCTTTACTCATAAATTTATTCAAAGCTGTCCTTTTGTGTCATAGTCACTAAATTATTTATTTACAGAGCTACAGAACTCCAAATGAAGAACCATTAATTTTTCCTGAAACTAGACTCACATATATTCATACCATAAAATTTCCAGAATTTTTAGCCTAGCCAATTAGTACAGTTTATTCATCAAAGTCACCCATGTTCTGCTGTCTGGCAGTTCTAACCCTTCTTCACTACATATTAATTATCTCTTTATACAAGATTCAGATGATGTTCTCGTTTATTTCTATTGAAAATAGACTCATCCAGGATTCTAAAAATATAAATTTAAGCCCCTAATTATATTTCTCCAATTTTTTATGATTTTCCAAAGTCAGAACAGGGGATCTCAAAATCACTTTGAACCAGTCTTACAAAAATCAAAATATCTCAAAATACAGAATTTCTTTGCTTTCCATGTTTCTTTCATATGAAAATAGACTCAATAAGCTTTAATTTCATATCTCACTCAGCTTCTAATTCCACTTATACGATTTTTAGTGATTTTTCAAAGCTAGTCTACTGCTGCTGTCCAAACTGTTTTAGTGCAAACTATTTATTACAACTTTTTCCTTAAGCTTTTAATAAATGATAATTTCGTCCCTGCTCAATTAACTTCTCAGCTGAGCTAATTTTTCTCAATAAACACTTTATTCTATCACTTTAAACTACTTTATAATCTTTGGGAATCAGAATTTCAGTAATAGACTTTAATTCCAAACATTTTCACAATTTAATCCTTAAAATCAATTTCTAACTAGATATTCCATTAATTAAACCCCTAATTCATCAATTTGATCCACATAACTCATGTTCAAAAATCTAAGAATTTCCAAAATTTCAACTTAATTCAACAAAAATTTGTTCTAAAACTTATAAAACATCAAAATTAGAAGAAAAGGGCTAAATTAACTTACCAATTAAACATCCAAGCTTTAAATCATCAATTTCTCCTTTTCTTTCTTTCCCTTTTTCTTCCCCTGCTTTCGTCTTGTTCTCTGTTTCTTTTCTGTTCTTCTTTCTTTTACTTTCTCTTTATAATATATATAATAACAATATAATATAATATTATATTTAAAACATAAACTATCTTTATTATATAATAATATATATTAAACATAAAAATCTCAGATTTTTTTCATACTTAAACCGCCTCAACATTTAAAAATGGCATAATTGCCTTTTTAGTCCTTTTTATTTTCTTTAATCTATAATTAAACTTTTGCACCTTTTTCAATTTAGTCTTTTTCATTTAATTACCTACCCAAACGTTAGAATTTTCTAACGAAATTTTAATACCACATTACTAACATTTTATAAATATTTATAAAAATATTCATACAAATATATTGAAATAAATTTCTCTTTAAATCGGATTTATGGTTGCGAAACCATTGTTCCGATAACCTTGAATTTAGGCCATTACACAGTAAACTCCTTATTGAGGTAATATATCACTTTTTTTTGTTCTTCCTGACTCATCATGTTGGCGAAACACGCATCCCATGGAATTTCCAAATATTGTCAAGTACAGTATCAATGGCTTATCTAGGCTAGGTGGCATCAGTACTGGGGTATTGGACAAGTAATGTTTGACCTTGTCGACAGTCTTCTGGCACTCCTCACCCCAAACGCCTGGATTGTGTTTCTTAAGGAGACAGAATATAGGGTTGCATTTCTCAGTTAGTTGTGAAATGAACCGGGCGATGTAATTTAGTCTTCCTAGGAAACCTCGAACTTCTTTTTGAGTGCACGATGGAGGTAACTCCTGTATAGCCTTAATTTTATCTGGGTCGATCTCGATCCCTTTTTCACTGACTACAAATCCTAGCAATTTTCCCGACCTAGCTCCAAAGGTACATTTTGCTAGATTGAGCTTCAGCTGAAATTTTCTCAATCTCAAGAACAATTTTCTCAAGACTTGTACATGCTCCTTCTCTGTTTGGGACTTTGCGATCATATCATCAACATAAACTTTGATTTCTTTGTGTATCATGTCATGAAACAAGGTTACCATGGCTCTTTGGTACGTTGCTCCCGCGTTTTTCAGTCCAAATGGAATAACTTCGTAGCAAAATGTTCCCCACATGGTTACGAATATTGTCTTTTCCATATTCTCAAGACGCATTTTAATCTGGTTGTATCTAGAGAAAGCATCCATAAAGAAGAACAGTGAGTAACCTGCCGTGTTGTCCACTAAAGTGTCGGTATGAGGCAATGGAAAATTATTTTTCTGGCTGGCTTTGTTCAAATCCTTGTAGTCTATACACATTCGTACTTTCCCATCTTTTTTAAGGGACGTGGACGATATTAGTTACCCATTCTAAGTATGTAACAACTTGTAAGAAACCAACATCGAATTGCTTCTTGACCTCCTCTTTTATTTTCAACAAAACGTCGGGCCTCATCTTTCAGAGCTTCTGTTGAACTGGTTACACTCTTCTTTTATGGGGAGCCGGTGTACCCCGATATCAGTATTTAACCCGAGCATGTCTTGATATGACCATGCAAAGACATCCTTGAATTCTTGAAGTAACTCAATGAGGTCCCGTTTTGTCTCTGGGGTGATACAAGCTTCGATCTTTACCTCTTTCTCTTCTCCTAAGCTCACAATTTTTACTATGTAAGGTAGGATTTGTTTCTCATCTTGTTCTACCATCATTAACAAATCAGGAAATAGGTCACAGTCTTGATCATCTTCAAAATCTTGAGAATCCTCTATACACATATCTTGCTCAAAAGGAGACTCTGAGTCAGTAGCAGCGTTGTTCATGTTATTGATATATAGAGACCTGTTATAGGGATGAAAGAAAATCCAAAGAACAAAAGAATTTAAGAATAATTATCTATATGGTATGATTATGAATGAAATGGAAAGAATAAAAGAATATTTGCTCATGATGATACGCAAAGATTCATTTTATTGAAATAAAGATGTTGGACATAAGCCTATTTCACAAAATGATTCTTATTGCTTCTAGGCTTAGAGCAATAAGTGTGTTTTGAACATTACTCTGAATTCGCTCTAAAAACTACAGGAATCTCTTCCGCAGTCCAATTTTTCAGAACACTTCCAGGTACATAGGGGCAAATGCTTGATAAATTTTCTTCCCCAATTCCTTCTTCGGATATGGCATTGATGTCTATATTTCCCAATATTTCTTCTGCGGTTTCTTTTCTTGACATTTTCTATTTAGGGTGAATAGTTCCTCCTGACATGAAAGTTCTAGATATATAGGGAAAGGTCATCGGTTCCCACTTGACCTCTTCCCCACTCAGTCGTGCTCTTCTCCTTTCTTGTTTCTTCTCTAGCTCTCTCTTCTTTTCCTCGCATCCGACTTGTATCCTAAGCCAAAGCGATCTTGTTTGTCCATTAGCATGGGTGTCTCGACCTTCCCTTGGAGGTATTTCCCGAGTCCCCCTTCCAGGGAAGGCTCGTTTTCTCACCGTCAGCTGTAGGCCCATCCTCGTAGTTTTGGATATTTTGGGTATCTGGACCTTGTTTCCTTCAACGATGAAAGTTGCATTCACAAATTCTAAAGATCGAAAAGAACATTCTATTGCTTTATTGTCTGCCCCTATGTTTGGCGTGTTACTGGTCAAGAATGCAATAATGTCTTCTTCCGCGTTTATTGTTATCAGTCGACCCTCAGTTACCAACTTTAGCTTTTGGTGCAGTGATGATGGCACTACCCTAGCTAAGTGAATCCAAGGCTTCCTCAACAAGCAATTATAAGAAGGCTTGATGTCCATCACCAAGAAATCTACCTCATACGTGTTTGAACCAATCAAAAGGGGTATCTCAATCCTTCCCATCACCCTCCTTTCTGTACCATCGAATGCTCTCATTGTCTTTTGGCACGTCTTCATATGAGAGCTATCCACAGGCAACCTGTTCATGTGGATAAGGGCAAGACGTTCAGTGCAGATCCATTATCAATTAACACCCCTAGTAATGTATATCCTTTGCAGCGGGTGGTGATGTGCAGATCCTTTGTAGATCCCATGCCCCCTGAAGGTATTTCATCATCATTGAAAAAGATGAAGTTGTCGACACTTATATTGTTAATTAGGCGGTCTAGCTTGTTCATAGAGATATCATTAGAGACATAAGTTTCATTCAGCACCTTCATCAATGTGCTACGATGAGTCTTTGAGCTCAAGAGCAAGGCCAGTATTGATATGTGAACTGGTTGTTTGTGTAGCTGTTCTACAACACTATACTTGCTATACTTTAAAATTTTCAAAAATTCCTTAGCCTCTTTCTCAGGTACCGGCTCATTAACAGGCGATTCGAGTCTGACCGTCTTCTCCTTCTTTTGTTCAACCACTGAGGTTTTTCCCTTAACGGGCTCGGCTCTTGTATTTGCGGGATCATAACGCCTTCCACTGCGTGTGTAGAAACCAACATCTTGGCCCTCTTTTGAAGTGCTAACCAGGTTCTCCTCTCCTGAGATCGTCACGTTGAAGTCATAATTCCAGGGAACCCTCTTGCTGTCCTTGTAGGGAAAGGCTACCAGATTCTAGATTATGACCCTTGGCGCAATTTGTACTCCGGATTCATTGCTTCTTGGTCATGAAATAACAACCACTGGGTGGTTGACTTTATAGACTTTCTCTGTTGACCCTTCTTCTAAGGAGCACACATCTTCTCCTTTCGAGCCTTTGGCATATTCAAAGAATTCTAGCTCTTTATTATCCATCAAACTTTGCACGAGGGCCATGAATTCGACACACTCTTAGATCTTATGCCCTTCTTCATTATGGAACTCATAGTAGTTCCTCATCCTTTCGGGTCTCTCCTCTGAATCTTGTTTGATTAATCCTCCCTCTACCATTTTCTTCCAAACCAATTTCAGTGGGGTTTTCAGTTCCGCTACATTCATCTTGGGTCTCTTCCCTCCACTCTCAATTATTGCATTTACCTCTTTATCAAAATGACTGGGTAACAGATTTCCTACCATATTAGATCCCGATGGATCATCGAACTTCACAATGCCCATCTTGATGAACCTTTCAGTTAACTTTTTAAAAGCGGTGCAGTTCTAAATTAAGTGTCCCATGATTCCCGCGTGGTATTCACATTGAGAATTCGCGTCGTACCATTTGGGGGATGGAGGTTGCATAGGTTTTCAGTAGAAAGGGGATACCACATGTGTATCAAACAAACTCTGATACAACTCTTTATATGTCATCGGGATGGGTGTGAACTGGAGCCTCTCTGTATTTGGCATTGGGTTGGATTCTTGCCTTGGGGGGCCCTGATAGCTAGTAGTTATTGTCCTTAGCTGGCCTATAGTGATTGGTTTTGAATAACCCTTGTTATATATGTTTGCATTATTCACCTCATTTTCCTTTTTCCTCGGAGTTGATCTTTTGACGTTTTCCCCTGCGTCTATCTTACCACTTCTCATTGAGTTTTCAATCATTTCATCGGACATTACTATATCCGAGAAGCTCTTAGTAGTGCTTCCCAACATATGGTTGATGAACGAGGCTTTTAAAGTATTGATGAAAAGCATTGTGGTTTCTTTCTCTAGAAGAGGTGGCTGGACTTGAGTTGCCACTTTTCTCCACTTCTGGGCATATTGCCTGAAGCTCTCACTTTGCTTCTTCTCCATATTCTGCAACGTGATTCTGCCGGGTGTCATGTCTATCACATGACTATTGCTTCATAAAATCTTGTGCTAAGTCTTTCTATGAATTGATTTTGGAACGACTCAGTTGGTTGTACCATTTGGCTGTTGACATGGTCAGACTGTCTTGGAAGCAATGAATTAATAATTGGCCATTATTAATGTATCCCGTCATCCTTCGACAGAGTATCGTGATGTGAGCTTCAAGGCAGCTAGTCCCATTATACTTTTCAAACTCTAGAGTTTTGAACTTTGGAGGGAACACCAAATCTGGGACCAAACTCAAGTCCTTAACATCAATTCCGTTATGGTAATCAACGTTTTTCATTGCTCTAAAATTTTCTTCTAACCATCTGTACTTATCTTCAAGTTACTTTGACAGTTCCACTCTTACTTTTTCCATTTCTTCCATATCATCTAGATCAGGAACAACGGGATTGGTTGGATTATCCCTCGGATTGGAACCTAAGATTGTTTGGTAGTTTATCGGTACGGGGGTACCGGCTTAATATTGTTGAGGTCTGATTGTAATGGGTACCCTTCGTAGGTACACATCTAGTTGTGCCTGGGTGTTTATCGGGGTAAAACCTGGGGGATAAATAGACTCCTCATTGTCATCCCCTGAGTTGACCACAATGCTCTTCCCTTTTTTAAGTCCTCCAACCAGCAACTGTGTCAATTGACTTATCATACTTCTTTAGGATTCCTGTATCTGATCCCTCATATCCTGTTGTACTTTTTCTAACTGTTCTTGCAGCTGCGCTTGCAACTGTTCTTGCATGTCTTTTTGAATCTGTTCTAGACTTTCCAATCTTTAGTCTATTACTTTGGTTTTGGCATGAGTACTGTAACGATATTAACAATATTCGGTTGGTTGGCTTTTGTTGGTTTCTAGGTTAATTGTCATAATTTCGATTAATTAGAGTCTTTTTGTGAAATTTAATGCATATGATGCAATATAATGCAAATGCATGGAATGAATGCAAAAAGAGGCATTGACTCGGATTCAATTCTATTAGAACAACTTTACTAGAAAATAAATTTTTTTACATAAAACGGATTACATATACGACTTTGCCCTAATACTCAAAAATCCTTGACTTTCCTAAGAAGCCAAGCTAACTCTCGACCCCGATCTGATTCTGATTCATACTTCAAGCTTAGCACGTCAGCCTGAACTGCTAGGGTTTGCAAATGATCGGCCACCTCTAGTATTTGAGCCACAGCTTTACCCATGATATGGTCTCTATCCCTGATCTGACCTTGAGAATGCTAGAGTTGCTCTTTCCAATGCTCATTGTTTGCTTCAAGGAGTTCAACTCAGAGTTCACAATTTTGTAATGCGGTTTTGAGCTTTTCTATTTTTCCTTTCAGCTCTTCAATCTTGTTTAGGCTCACTTTTAGCTCAATTGTGGAGTTGCGACTACGATGCTGATGAAGTGACTTTTCTAGCTCTGCCACCCGAGCTTTTAATTCGATCTTTTCACTTCAACTTTCTAATAAACTCCTTTCTAGAGCCTCTTCTCGAACCTAAGCATCTTGGAACTTCCTTTCCTATCGATCGACTTTAATCTTTTCTTCTTTGATCTCTTTCCGTCATTGTTCTGATGTTTTTCCTAGCCCGACAGTCCTCATTGACAGGCACAACTTCCTATAATCCGTTTTTAAACTGTCCAAGTCTTCCTTAGCCTTGTTCTTACATTTTCTCAATTTCTCAGCTTCTAACTTTTGGACATCAACATCTAACCTTAGTTGCATCTTTTCCTCCTCCAATTGTTTTATCTTCTTTCCTAGCTCCAAATTCCCCTTTTCAAAATCTTGCTTGATGATCTCTAGCTCAGATGGAATCACTTGCAGGTGTTCTTCCAATGGTCGAGTGCTTTCTTGACTTGGCATAGGGATGTTATCATTAACTCTTTTACCCCTCCACCCATCATATTCGGGGGTCATCATCGGATCTGTAATCTTTTCATTCTGTGGGTTTGGTTCCAAACGTTAGATATTTCTTGAACCTTTTTCTTGTAATTATCTCCTTTATATGAAAACTCACACTAGGCCAGCCCTTGCATTGCTGGTATGAACTGCCTTGATCTATACTGCCTCAACACAAGTAGATGAGCATATCCCAAGTAAAGGGATCTAATCGAAGTTTCCACACCGGTACAAAATCTCATCGAAAATCATCCAAGGAGCCCTCCATTCAACGTCTTCGTCTCAGAGATTTTGGAGAATCACTATCAATTTTTCTTCTGAAATATCGTCTCGCCTCGGAGTAGCCACTAATTTTGTCAATAGAGAGTAGTTCTTGGAGAATACTCGATAAGAAACCTTCTCTACCCTCCAAAAGTGGCTATGGAACCATGCTAACAAGAGTTGCGCACACCTAATGAACCTTCCTTCGCCCGCTCTTCGGCATGCACTTAAAGATCTGAAGGTTTCGGCCAAGATTGCAGGGACGGGCATGACTCTCTTGTCAAGTCAGTTAAACAAATCTGAAACTACCTCATTTATATGCCCTAGTGCTTTGGGGAAAATTACTAACCTGTAGATACTCAAGGCAAAGATATCGACCCTTTTCTTTGTGTCCGGATGTGCCAAAATCAAATTTCGCAAACTTTTCCAAGGGATACATTTGCTTTCTCCTTTTTGCTTGATCCCAGCCTCGACCCATTGCTCACTCATCCCCGTGATGCTCATTAGTTTCTTTAGGAAAGTCGGGACATTGGTGGCTCTAGAGTAAGCTTTGTTAGCTTGAATCCTCTGACATCGAAGCAAAGTTGTATACTCCTCTACAGTAGGTACCAAATCTACCTTTCCAAAGGTAAAGCAGCTGTAGGCGGGATTCTAAAATTGAGCCAGAGCTCGAAATAAGTGCTTGTCCACTTTGATATCGAGTAGATAGGGCAAATCACAATAATTGCAGTAAAATAGCTACTTGATTTCATCCTCCCATCGGTCCCATATTTTTTTCAACTCTTTGAGGCTATTCTGAATGACGCTGATACTAATGAAATCCCACAATTCTAACACAGACTCCTCCGTTAGACTATCACCCTTCTCTAATTACGTTTTCTCGGACCATATTCAGACAGCCGCATTATCTTCCACCTGATTAAGAAATTCATTCTCCATGGCAAGCTCTTCTATTTAGTAACTGAACGTGAATTACCACCTTTTTTATGATGAAAATGTCATGCAATCACAATCAAAGCAAAATAAAACAAGTCAGTACTTTATACAAAGCTAAAATTTAAAGCAAGCAAGAAATAATAAATAAAACACCTATTTGGGTGACCACTAGGGGTTCGGTGCGGTTCTACTTAAGGTCAGCTCTTAGGGCTCATTATATGCGGTTCGGTTCTAAAGTAAGGGTACCTAAACTGGCAGATTCCTCGATCTTCACCCATTATAGGCTCATACAGACCGAGTTCAGTTTAGGGGAATACATTTCCCTATGGCTATACGGAGATGAAAATCTCATGAAGACATATGTACAGATGTATCCCGAAAGCGATCCACTATCCTATACGGAGGTGAAGACCTCACGAAGGAATAGTTTCTCACTCTCACTTAAAAGGGTATAACCGACGGTTATGTAATGCAATATGCGAAAATATATCCAAAGACTCAAACCAATAAGGCAAAGATATCAAAATGATGCAGAATATAAAAATGAAATGTAATGAAAGGATCGTAAATTTAAACCAAATTATCAATTTTCAACAAAAAGACAAGAAATAATCAACTCGTGGCTTGACTCTCTTATATTGCTCCCCAGTGGAGTCGCCAAGCTGTCGAAACCTTTTTTTTTTAAATCGACTTTTATTTTAAAAAATGAAAAATGAGAATCGCCACCAATCCTTTTTTATGAGGTGTGATCGGGTCACCTCGTAAATTAATTGTTTAATGAGAGGTTTAATTAAAATAATGTTTTTTGGTCTACAAAAATAAAAAAATGGGTTCGGGATTCGGTTACGTACGAGGAAGGATTAGCACCCTCGTAATGCCCAAAATTGATTCCTAATTGATTAATTCATGTCTTAGTGTCGAAAGTTGAAAACTTGAAAAGAGTTTAAAATATGATTCCTCTTTATATTAATGTTAATTTTACTTAAAAATTGCTTAAATAAATCGAAACGTATGTTAAGGACCCTCTTATCTCGAGGTAACGAAATACCACATCCCATAAGTTAGGACACGACACCTCGAATCCTTGAGGATAAGCTTGCCTTTTATTTTTTATTTAAATCTCATATATTTTAATTTTAAAAGGATATTCGGTTATTTAGATTCAACGAGAAAATCGAAACCCCGTAAGTTAGGGTACGACTTCTCGAATCTCCAAATACGAAACATTGCCTATTTTTAAGATTTCCCTTTTTTTAAAAAAATAATAACAAATGTAATTTTTAAAACGATATGATTTAGTTTATTCGAGTACGGTATATAAAAAAATAGCTAAAACGTAAAAATCCCATGTTTAACAAATGGTGGTGCAACATAAACTAATAACGCATATAATATGATGATAATAAAAAATGATGATAATATGCATACTAAAACAATAATAATAATGAAAATGATAATAGTGATAATAATAATACTATATAAAAAATAAAATAAAAACAATAATAATAATATAAAAAGGCCAAAATAAATAAATCAAAAGTGCAATAAATATAAGAATAG
This sequence comes from Gossypium australe, assembly GCA_005393395.2. Taxonomy (NCBI): domain Eukaryota; kingdom Viridiplantae; phylum Streptophyta; class Magnoliopsida; order Malvales; family Malvaceae; genus Gossypium; species Gossypium australe. Next base: position 71,314,059 of record CM016618.1, read on the forward strand.
ACCCCCAAGAAAATAAATAGTAGAAAATAAATAAATAAAATAAAATATGAAAAGTAAAAAAATAATTCATAAAAATAAATAATTTAGGAAGAGTCTAAATTAAATAAATAAGGGTTAAATCGACATTGAAATGAAATAGGAGGGTAAATTGTGAATAAAAAAAAGAAATGGGAGAATGTAGGGTCAAAATGAAACGTGCGCGAAGGTGGGAGGACCAATTGCAAAATTATTCCCTGTCCTCAAAACGGCGTCATTCTTTTCAGGGATTTAAATGAAATAAAATAAAATTATCGGGCAAAATTAAAAAGAAAAAAAACTACGGGCCATAAAAGCAGAAGGGCCTAATGCGCATATAACCCGCGCGCTAAGAAAACACGCGGATCCTGGAATGGGTCAGGTAGGACCATGGGTCGGCCCAAAACGGCACCGTTTCAGGTGCTTACCCATTAAAACGGTTCAAAGACCAAATTGAAACAAAACTAAAAGCTTGTGGTAAAATTTAAAAAATGAAAAAAATAAGATAGGACTAAATTGAAACGCGCTATAAAAGCGGAATGACTGATCGCGCAAATATACCCTTTGTTAAAAACACGCGAATCCTTTGGAGAGGGTCAGGTCGACGCACGGGTTGAGTCAAAACAACGTCGTTTTAGGGCTAAGGGAAATAGGCCAAAATGGTGCCATTTTCAGGCCTTACTTAAACAAAAAATTTCCAAAAAAAATCATTTCATCCCTGTTTCAAAAAAAAAAAAATCTAAAATCCTCTCCTTTCTCTCCAAGCCACTCTTTGAGTCCAGCCAAGGGTTCGGCCATTGGCCACCGTGGCAGCCACCGGTCGCCGACGACGGTGACGCCGTCCACGGTGGCCGGAGAGAGAAAAAAAGCCATGTTTTTTTTTGCTTTTTAATTCCCCAATCCCAAAATGCCATATTTCATCGGAGATGACAGCCTCCTTCCCCCATGACGGTGCAAATGCAAAAAAAGGGTAAGATTTCGACCTTTTTTATTTTATTTTATGCTTTTTATTATGAAATATATTCGTAAAAAATAATAATAACAATAAATGAATGAAATAATCACCTTCTAACTTTTTGAACTTTTTTTGATTACTTTTTCGTCTGTAAAAAAAAAATTGCATCCTGGTTTCTGGCTTTTATAGCCAAAATATATTACAAGATATTCATTTTTATTCTTCTTTCTTTTGCCTTTTTATGCTTCTGTTGTTCTCTGCTTCGTTTTCTTTCCTTTTTGCAGGCATTCGTGGAAAGTCAACAGAGGAGGGAAAGGTGGTCTTCTTGCCTCTTTGGTGAATGGGCGACAGACCTCAGGACGAGCATGCTAGCGTGGTTGAAGGCAGCGGCGCGCCTAAAGCTAGGGTTTCCTGTTTTTTTGAAAATGTTTAAACATTTTGTGTAATATCCTGGATTATGGCTTATGCATTATTGCTAAATTGTGTGAAATAGCATGCTTATGAATATTCTGAACGTGTTCTATGAATTTTGTGAACCTTAGTGTGTAGGTGAATGCCTTAGAAATTATTTAATTTTAAGTCTAAAAGAGGGAGTTAAGCCTGATAGGCCTTAAGAGAAAATGTAGGGGAGATATGACACACAAATGGGCTTGGTTAAGTGGCTTGGAGGCGCCACTTAAGGCCTCTGGAAATGACGCCACAAGCTTGGTGCAGGTCTTGAGTTCGAGCAGCAAGGGAAGCAACATTTTGGGGCTTTTATTTTCGGCAAAAAGAGGGAGAGGTGGACGGCATGGGGACTTCATTTAGATAAGGTTTATTCTTTTTAAAATTCGGCTAAAGGGTGTGATAATTGTGGATTAATTCCTTTTTATTTTGTATGGGTGGATAAGAGATAAATATTGGATTATTTTTATTAATTTAAATAAGGTGATAAATAGAGAAAAGAGGAGAAAAATGAGGATGGTGATAGGGAAGGATGTAGTGGCCGAATGGGGGACTCTTCCTAAGGGTGATTTTTGGCCAAATTAGAAAGGGGAGTAGCCGAATTTCATAAAAAGATTTCAGCCTTCTTTTGTTTTCTCTTTTCTCTCCATAGAATTAAATTCCTCAATTCTCTCTTCTTTTGGTCTAGCCGAAATCTCTCACAAAGTCTCATCATAGCCGATTCTTCCTAAGGCTTCACACTTTTTCTTTTTCTTTTCCTTGTTAAAGCCGAATCCCATATGTTGGTAGCCATAGCCGAATGCTCCCCTATCCTTTAGGAGCCAAATTGATCATCTAAGTAAGAGCCGAATCTCTCTACTTCAGGATAGGATTTTCGACTGCGTTGGTAAGGATTTTTCTTGGCCGAATTCTCATTCTTTTCTTCCCCTAAATGTCGAAAATCAAGGTATTAATCCCCTTAATGTCTTTGGCCGAAATTATGAAGGAGGGTTTCGGGATTCAGCAATTGTCGACTTCTAGGAAGGATATTTCGGGATTTTAAAGATTCAAGGTAAGTCATGTGTATATTCGGCCAAGGGCTATTTACTTGTGATTAAATGTTAGAAATTGATCTAACATGTGTCTATAGGGATTTCGACAGATACCTAAGACAAGGGATACTTTCGGGATTTGAGAATCGTAAGGTAAGTGCACATACACATTCGGCCAAGGCCTATTTAGGAACCTAGATCTATTTCTTACTTCGTTTAAAAGCCGAAAACTAACTTGTGAAGTGATCTAGTGCTTGGCCGATTACAAGAAGGAACATAGCAAAGTTTCGGGATTTGATCCAATCGGCAACAAGGTAAGTTTTTAGTTGAAATAATCCTTCAGGATTTGGTTATAGCCGAATAGGTTTTGCTAATATGCCTAGTGTTGGCCGAATATAGGAACTAAAGGATCTAAAGCTTAGATCGGGATTTTAGGGATTTCAGGGAACTCACTAAGTATATCAGGTGTGTACCCCACACTAACTCTTAATAGATGTATGGCAATATTTTGTGTTTATAATAATGTGAATGTGGCCAAGGTACCATGCAATGGTACAAAGTACTCAGGTACGTAACTTTAACTTTAAGTTAATATAAGATATGAATATGTGGAATATGTCACGTGTGTGAACATGATAAGAATGTGAAATAAGGCTTAAGGCATGATATTGCATGATATGTATGACATGGGGCATATGGGTGATTATGAAAGGGGAAGTGATCTGGTGGTTCATACCACGATATCTGAATGTGGTGACTTCGGTCACATAATCTGAATGTGGTGACTCATGTCACAAATATTTTTATCTGGTGGCTATGCCACAATTTATAAGGGCGATGAGCATGTCGACTGCAGCGACTGCCTTCGATGGTGTGTAGCGGATGGAGGGTCGACTTAGCAGTCCCCACGGTGTGATGGTTGGTACGGGTGATGTGTAGCGGATGGCATCTAGGATTGGGTTAGGGATTGCATCATTTTATTTAAATACTTTATGTGTATGTATGATCTGATATGCCTGAATCTGTTTGGACTTGGTGTTGGTTGTACACATTGAGTCTGTTTGACTCACCCCGTTGTGGGAATATTTTTCAGGTGACGCTCAGTAATGGACCGGGTCGGCAGGAGCTTAGTGGTGGCCATGCTCAGCAAGGAATTTATTTTATTTGGACATTTATTTTATTTAAGTACTTTAAATTTATTTTGGGTTTGTTTTTGATGTAATAAGGCCATAGTATGAACTATTTTATGCATGCATGTTATTTATTCAGTACGATACAATTTTTATCAATTCAAAGTTAAGTAATGTTTTCAAAAACAATTAAATTCTAAATGTTTTGATAACTTATCACAAGTTCGGCAATACCTCTAATTTATGAATTTCAGTACAATATTAAAGTTTTAATAAAACCTAGACTTTTCAAACTCGAACCCAATACGAAACAAATTTTATTCAAAACATCCAAGTTTTCCAAAATAACAACCAAGTTTTGAATCGCTTTATTCGAGGAACATACCAGATCTGGTCGACGCTCGTGGGTCGGGTTTGGGGTGTTTCATTTTGGGCCATTGGGCTTGTAATTTTTTTTGGGTTAGGGTTTTTGTTCTGGGCTTGAATGTGATTGGACTTGAACTGTTTAATTTTAGTTTTATTTTTTTTATTTTGGCTTTATTTATTTCTGTTTATGTCGGGCCCGGGCAAAAATGGCCTATTACAATTGCGATTGAAAATTTTAAACTCCACAAGTAGGGTAGGTCAAGGGTTGATAAATGTTTTATAAATATACTCTTTTTAGGGTGAGTATTTGATACATTGACAATGTAATTTTTTATTCTATTAGCAACCTTTAAAAGACGTATCTATTTTTTAAAATATTTTACTATATCCTTATAAGACACTTGTCAACCCCTGACCTTATTTGTGGAATCTAAAAACTTAGTGTACCAAATAATTTCTCAAATTTTTATACCTTATTCAAAAACTACATATAAAAATTCAAAATTTTATGTTAATAAATCATCCCACCACTACACTCATCTATCTAGTACTGGTGCGTACCGGTCATTAGCACATTGCTCCAACACCGTAACACCTCTTATCCTTTCGAACGTCCGATGCAGATAAATGATATCACAATAATGTTTATTTTGTTGTTATAAAATTTCTTTTTAGTAATTTTTTTAGTATCTTATCATTTGATCATAATACTTAAGTAATGGCCATCAAAAATTTTTTTTATATATACAAGATGATTATATAATACATTATAATTGAGTTTTTAAAGTTCATAAACTATATATCAAATAATTATGCAGGCAACACAATATTATTGGTAGTGTTGAATTTTGTTAAGCATGGGAGGAAGCCATGGCAGCTTAAACAAGAGCAGGGTCAGCTGGCTTAAGGGTTGCCTTCATTGTTGGTTTAATATCAGTATGTGAGCTGATTATAGCCTCTGCAAAGTATCCCAATTTGTTATCACAGCTTTGGTTCCCAGAAAAGTCGAGTTGGAACTTAATTTTCACCAAATCAATGCCTTCTTTCATCTCAAGGATCTGAGTGTATACCTGCAATTCATACACTATTTGATTAAATTATTATTTATTTCAAAGAGGTTTTTTTCATAAATGATAAGATTTAGTTTTATTTTATTTTCAAATTTCAAACTATTTTTATCATTAATATGTATTTTTTTTAAGTAAAACAAAGGTGTTTTCAATCTTTTTACGATTTGAGTCTAATCTTGTTCTTGTTGAGGTGATATACGAGTGAAATCCTCCAAACAATAATGATTCGAGTATTTGAACTCAATCCAAAATTATTTTCATTTATTAAAAAAATCATTTATTTAAAGCCTTTTATTTAGTCGGTGCTACTCATTAATTGGGTCTCAATTCAGTTAGAGAATTATCAAAAAATCATTTATTTGTAATGTAAGTTATATGATTACTTGGATGTTTTTGACTTTTTTATATTTTTATAAATTAATAAAAATTTATCCATAATAAAATTTAAACAAAAAACGTCATGCATATAACCTTCTTTTTTTTTACCATTTAAACTAAAGCAATTTTTAGTTTTTATATGAAAAGTATATATGTTATCTAAATTTGTTCTATATTTGTATATCTATACTATTATTTAAACTCATGACTGAATCGGTGTTACAAGTCAACTGAGCACCACCTCAATTAGAAAAATTACTAAAACATCCTTTCATATTTAAAATAAGTTATATTATTTGAGGATACTTTAGTCTTTTTATTAAAAAAACAATAAAAATGCAACTATACTATTATTTAAACTCCTAAGTGAGTTAGTGTCATAAGTCAACAGGGTACCAACTTAGTTAAGGAAATTACTAAATGTTCTGGAGAGCACTTTAATCTTTTTATTAAAAAACAATAAAAAATTTACAAATGGTAATATTTGAACTCATGTCAATTTCATTAATTCTGCTATCAATTTGGTTAAATTTTAAATACAAATTGAAGGAGTTAATCACATTAATAAAATTTAAAATATGATTTGAATATGTATTGTTATATTTATTCTCCTCTCGATTTGGTTAAGGAAATTATTAAAATGTCCTTTCGTATTTAAAATTAATATTTTATTTTGGTTAAATTCTATTATTAGTCACTGTACTTAACAAAAGTTGTGAATTTAATCTTTGTACTTTTATTTAGTCATTTTTAGTCCCTATACTTTTCAAAATTTAAAATTTTAGTCTCACCAAACAATAATTGTTAAATTCATTAAGTAAAATTCTGCTATTATATTTTTCACTAACAAGAAAAAAAAAGTAAAAAGAAAAAATATATTAATTTAGTTTTAATTATTTATATAATAGCTAATTTTATATTCCATATATAAAATTTTATAAGTAATACATTTATATAATCCCAGATTATATAACATATTTATATTAATTATATATTATCTATGAACTATTATTATCAATTTATTGAATATCAAAAAATGAAAAAAAGAAAGAAAATTGAATAGTGTAGGGTATTAATTTAAAACATATCATTCTTTAGTATTGATAATTGTTTTAATAATGATTAATTTTTTTTATTTTTATAATATTTTAATTATTAAAATAATTTGTATATTTGAATAATTTTAATTAATTTTCATTTTAAATATTATTATTTTGCATGAATTACATGAAATACAACTATATTATTTGATAAATTAGAAAGCAATACATATTATATAAGCACAAGTTCAATTAAGGAATCTTTTAAACTTACAATATTATATTATAATTATTAATTATTGCATTGAACAAAATTTTATTATTAAAATTTGAACATTAAAGACTATTTTATTAAAGTTGGATAGTCTATCTAGCATCTCAAATTTTAGTTAAACTTTTACTTATATTTCAATAATATAAAACTTATCGATATTCGTATTTTCATTCAATTAGTAGCTAAAAATGATTAAAAATGTTAGAATTTCGTATTTTCATTTATACTTCGTTTTGGACTTAAAAATATATGTTAAAAGGCAAATTAGTTTAGATTATAATGAATCCATGACCTTGAGAAATGTGACATTTCTAAATAACTTACTAATTAATTTACACTATTTTTAAAATTTAAATATAAATTTTAAAATTTTAATTTTCAAATTCTACCTTTTGCATGTTGGTTCAAAAAACAGGTATACCTAATTTTGATAGGTATTGTATAAATTTTGGGCCAATCTTATGATTAAGAGATAGGTGAGTAACTACCACGATACTTAACATATTAATTACACTATCAGTTAATTTCAAAAAACCGTTATACCTAACTCTGTTTTGTTATTTCTTTTACGCGTACGTGTTTTTCTTCTTTGATGCATGTGGTTGTACCAAAAATAAAAACGACAAGCTATTGTTTTAATGAAACCATTAGTTTATCTAAAATTAATCTCACCCATTTCAATTCAAATAACAAGATAATATTTTCGATTAAGCTTAGCTGCTACTATTATTATAACAATTAAATGTATTTAACTGCATTTTCTTTTCTAATTTAGAAGTTAGAGAGAGTTTATATTTAGAAATAAGCAATAAAAATATTTTTTGAAAAAAATTATAATTTCATTTATACTATTATTTAAGCTCTTGATTGAGTTTGTGTCACAAATCAATTGGATACTAATTCGATTAAGGAATTCTTTTATAATTAAAATAAATTATATGATTCGAATGTACTTTATTCTTTTTATTTTATTTTTATTAAAAAAACCAATAAAAAATTTGCATGTGGTGAGATTTGAATTTGTGTTATTTACATTAATAAAATATTAATTTTACCCCAAAACCAAAACTTTATTTTAATTGTATTATGCATGCTTTATTACCTCCATCAAATGCATATATATTGACAATGCCGTTGATTAGGTAGGTGTGACAAGTTAACTCGACACTAACCCAAGATTGGTTATAACACCATGATAAAAAATTGTAGTGCATTTAATATTCTTGATATGATATATTTACAAGTTTAAATTTCATTTTACTCATAATTTAATCTAGTTTTTTTTTTCATTTTAATATCGTACATGTTTAATGTATTATTATTAATTAGTTTCAAATCATATGTTTCATTAATGATTGTATGTTATTTTTGAACTAATTAACCTTTGTGTTTTAAATATATTATTTCCACACGTATACGTGTGTGATAGAATTTCTAGTTATATATGAAGTAACTAATTAAGTTGGTGTCACGAGTCAACTTAACACCAACTCAATTGTGCAATTACTAAATGACATTACTTTAAAAGATAATTAGTATTATTATAAGTGTATTTTTATCTTATCAAACTCTTATATAATCTTCAAATAAAAAAAAAAAACTAAAAAAGCATTGAGAATCAAACACAATACCAAAAAATTCCTATAAAAATCTCTTACCACTCCACCAATATTTTATAAATATATTTTCGATATAAAATATTTTTCGTTCACTCGCACCATAGATGTGATAAAATCTAGTATATATAATAAATTAATATTTGGTACACCGATACTGTGCTTTTTTTAACTATATAGTAGAGTTAAAAAATTGTCATGTATCTCATTTCTTTTGTATATTTATTTATTTTTATTTTTAGCCATACCTTATGTCTACTTATCATCACCTCAACTCTATTTGCGAAGCTTTGAAACTCCACCAATAATATACCAAAAAAATTCTCATATATAAATTTATACACCTACACCATATTAAACACTTTATTTAGAAAATGACAAATAATTTCAACAATAAGTATAATAATTAAATCTTTTATCAAGTGATATCATCTAGTTTATTTGTTTAGACTTATTTATTTTTAAATTGAGTCTCAACTTAATTAAGTTCAATTTGTCAATATAAAAGGGTGTGAGCTTGAGCGCGTTGAAATGTATTTAATTTCCTATTTAAAAGTTAGGGAGGAAAAGTTAATTTAATTCTAAAATACCAATTAAAAGTAAAATTATTAAACTATAAGAAATAACTAAGATATTAATTGAGAGTTAGTTCAAGTGGTATTACTGTTGTTGCTTCAACAAGTGGGTAATATCTTCCAATTTGCAGGTGAGAGGGAGTTATGTTTAACCAGTTTATTCAAAAAATTTTAAAAAAAGAAGATGAAATAACTAAGATGAATGTATAAAAGTAGATTAGCAGCACCTTGTCTGGTTTTCCAGGGATATTGCTCCAAGCAACGACCCACTTTAGCTTATGTTCCAGAATATATACAAAAACTCCGACCAAACCTTCGGAATCGGCGAAGTGCTTAAACTCACCGGTTTCTTTATCTTGAATAGTGTTCTGGGGATCTCCATGGCCATGAAGTTTGAAAGCCTTGTGCAGTTTTAAACACTGTCCAGCTTGATTCTGAAACAGGCACTCTGTGTACACAATTGGAATATCAACATCAGTATGTGAGCAGTTCTGCTCACAACAAGCCATTTCTGGTTTATCTAAAACCTTAATTATGATATTAGGGTTTGCTTTTGCTTGGCATAATAACTTATATACTAGTTTTAGAACATAACACGGCAAAAAGTTGTTTGTTACAATTAAAAATTTCATTTTCTCTATTTATGTTTCGTTTCCATTTTTATGTAATGGAACTTGGACAAAGTCTTTTTACCTTTCTTTTTCGTTTTCAAATTTTATATTCAGTTTCAATTAAATAATAATAATAAAAACTAACATGGTTTTGTAAGACAAATACACGTAACATGCCTCTAACCATCAAGCTTTTGTCTTTTTTTGTATATTTTTTATTTTTATTGGATTTCAAAAAAAAATGTGGCTTGAGTTTTAACTCAATTGGTATGGACATTATTATTAATATAGAAAGACGTGAATTTAATAAAAAAATATATAAAATGAATAATAAATTATTTAAAAATGTAACTTTTATAATAATTTCTCAAATTCATGCATTACGTACTTATTTAGTAATAAATTTGGAATTCTTAAAATATTTTGAGATTTAACAAATTCATCCTTTTCTAACATATATTGTTTTGAGCCTCAACTAATTCGCTCATAATATATGCATTTTATTTTTGCCATTTTCTCTAATATATTGGATGCTCCCTTCTGTATAAAAAGCGGTAGTCAATGGCAACCAATTTTGATTTAAATAAAAAAACTCTTTTGAGTTTTCTCCTATGCAATAAATCTTTTCTTGTTCTTTTTAAAAGAGTTTTCAACTTAATCTTCTCCGAGATTGCTGGTGGGAGTTCTTCACTATTCAATTTCTCAAGTTATCGGGCTTAGATGATCGATTAAAGCCATTAGTGGAATTTATTGAACTTTGTTTGTAACACCTTAAAATCGGCCCAGAAGTTTTGACCGAATTTCAGAGGTCACATTGATTACCAAAGTGATCGTAGAAAAAAATTAGTTTAACAAACCGAAAAACATTACAGTATTTAAGTTACGTAAAATTCTTAGTTATAAAATCCTGATATTTCAAAAGAAAATACAGTCCCAATGACACTTACGTGTGTAAAACACAAAATTCCATACTACAGTTTTCAAAACAGTACTTATAATTCAAGGTGTTTAATTATAAACTCAGAAATTATTAAAATAATATTAAAGCCTATTTTTAACCGTGACTGTCCTAGGCCTCCGCATACCGAGTCCAGCATTAGAATTCGGAAATGTACCTGTAAGGGGAAACACTAAGGGGTGAGCTACACGAGCTCAGTGTGAGTTCAAAATGTATCTAACAACGAAATTACAGATCATAAACCAAATAGTAGTTCAATAACGAAAAGTACTTACAAAGATACGTAGAAACAGAAAGCAACCTCCAAACCAACCTCACAAAAATACGTAACAGTCAAAGCACACCAAATCACACATAAAATATTCAACAGATAAACCCTTCAACGGGTCGATACAATAATACTTATCATCACAATAAAAAATGTCACTGCACTAACACCTCAATGCGCTCAGAATCAGTCATAAATGTTATGACGAACAAACAAATTACAGACAAGTAGCTTACATCTAGATGCATATGAATGCAATCAAGTATTAAAAACCCACCCATCCAGCCAAAACACCTCTCCGTCCCCCGATCACACCCCAAAAGAGCTGTTTAAGCTCATCCAACCAAACACACCACATAGGACCTCGAAAGGCCCATCCAACCCTACACACCATGTATGTGGACTAAGCGACTCAGATAATAGTACGCAGCAAGGCTGGCGTTTATGCTGTACAGCGCATTGCGGTAAACCATTATACAGACATGTCGCAGTTTAAACTGCCAGATCAGATAATAGCACGTAGCAAAGTTGACGTACATGCGGTACAGTACGGTAAATCGTTGTACCGATAAGTTGCAGTTAAACTGCCAGATCATATTAGAATCAATCTTCCTTCTCTTCACAACCAACCCAAAAATTACTTTATGCAAGTGCATGTATGCTTACAACCTCACAGAAACAATGAACACATCGACAAACAGTCAGATAGAAACAGACATGCACACACCCAGCTAATCGAATTCAGAATCAGATATCTCACACAACAGTCACAAATAACACATAAGTCGAAGCCCAAATTAGAGTCTTAACTACCCTCACAAAAGCCTAGTCAAGGGTTGGAACACATAGATACATTTTCAGATAAAAAACATGCACAAAACTAAAATTGGTGGCTTAGTGCCACACGACCTTGTGTTCTGGCCGTGTGGAAAAGCCTAGGCCATGTGGTGGTTGTAATGGGCCTATTTCGCCCGGGCCCAATTCATCAGCCTACTAAATTAAAATAAACCAAAAAAATATAGTCCAATAATGTCCAATTACAGTCAGTGGCCCAAAATGTAAATAAACCTAAACTAGCCTCTACCCAATTATAGTGGTCCAAGTTTAGCCCAAAACCCAATTAAGGCCCAGAACCAGACCCTAGTTCAAAATCAATCAGAACCAAGGGAAACCCTAGAGGTTTCCACACTTTTCTAAGCACCGCAACGGTTCTGTTCCACGCGCACCTCGCATACGCCCACGCCAGCAGTCATAACACACGCGCGCAACCCACATTCGGGCCACCCAGCCTTAGCAATGGCATCCACGACGCTCACACCTGCAAACAGAAAACAGCAAGCCAGCAAAGCAGCAACAGAAGGAAAAGATAGGAAAAACAGTCTGTAAATTTGTATTTTTGGTTTTTTTATTATTTTTCATTTGGCTATAAAGCAAAGGCCGAAACGAATGTAAAGGGGGGCCCATTTTTTTGTACACACTGATACTAGAGAAATTCAAAAACAGAGAGAAAGATTTTAAAATAGGTGATTTCTGTCTTTAATATTTTTTCCCTTTCGATCTTTACTATTTTATTTCTGTTTAAAAAAGGTCTAAAGAGAAATAAGAGATTACCTTCGCGATGTGAACGGTCGGTGACCTTCTTCGTCTAAATCGAAGTAAAGGTGGCCTGAATCTGTCACCAATCGCCAACTGCTAGGGCGCTATGGTGTTTTGGTATTTGTTCAAAGGTGGCTGAGGGAGAGAGAGTTAGGTTTCGGATGAGAAAGAAATGATAGGGGAAGGGCTAGGGTTTAGTAGGAAATGATGTTTTAATCTGTTTTTAGATGTATTAAAGAAACGACACCGTTTGGTGCTTAGCCTGTGTATCCAAGTCCTGAAACGGCACCGTTTGGGTGCTTAACCCGATGACCCGACCCGAAAACCGCAGGATCCGCACGCCAATTGTAACACCCCTAACCCGTATCCGTCGCCGAATTAAGGTTATAAGGCATTATTAAACTAAACTCAATTCCAAAATAGACTTTCAATTTAATTCAAGCACAAGCAATGTAATCATTACTATATTATAATACTATAAAACATAAGCATATTAAATCAATTGAACCATTATACCATTTAATAATCACTTACATAAACAAGCATATTAATGTTACACCTTGGCCGAATGTACTATTTCAACATTCACTTGGATTCGTAACTAACCAACCATGAAATATATTCATTCCTTACCATTAATTATTGAATCTATGTAACCAACTATCACATATATATATATATATATATATGATTATAAAAGTATAAATATCACATAGCCAAAATCACTTAAACATAGTATTATATGATGATTTTTTTCTTTACTAAACATATCAAGCATATACTATTTACCCTAGGCCGAAACACATGTCTTATTCAAATATTATTAGTAAAGTGTAATAAGCTAGTACACATAATTTCACCTTAATCGCGATCATGCACGCATCATAAACATGGCAAACATTATTCACATATAAACAAAAACAAAACTAAGTTTGCTAAAACCATTACCTAACATATATATATATATATATATATATACCAGTTTAGCACCTTCCACATGTGATATAGACCATGACCGAATTTAAAACATCCATTAACCTTATAAACAAACTATGAAATCTAAAACATAGAAATGTTTCTTAACCAAAAGAAATAGCCATTTTCGCAAGGCTATATTTATATACAAGATCAAACATCATCTGTTTCAAAAACTTAGTCTAACCTATACATGCCTTTTGAATAAAACTAAGATAAGTATACCAAAAGTTTGATAGTGCGATTGACTTCTTAGATGATCCTCCGAGTCCGTAGCTTGAATCAAAGATCTATAAAACAGAGGTAGATAAGAGCACACACACACGGTAAGCTTGCTAGCTTAGTAAGCCTTAAGTAAACATATACTTATATAAGTAACATATATATATATATCACCATTCGAATCAACATCCTCTATCACTAATTCGAATATAATCAATACATAACCTATTTTATTCATAAGGCCAAAACAACTAAATATCATTGCTGATCTTGATACTAAAGCTTTACCTTTCTTATTCACATACACCAATCACTCAGTATATCTCAGACATATGTACATACTAACTGCTTAGTCCATTAACTAAATACATTCATGCTTCCAATAATTACTATCACACGATATAACTTGCATATACATATTCATTCATCTCAAACAAGTTAACGTGTAAAACCTTCATTTACTCAAATATTTGTTTTACTGTCATTTTATTGAGTAACACAACTGTAAGATACGTACCTCTCTGTCGAATTGATACGAATCATATTTCTAAACAGAAATTTCTCGACATGTTCATAACTTATTTTTCATACGCTTAGAGTTCGAATACATTCACCGGCACTAGGCCTGCTGGACTTAAGGTCCGAAATATATCACCGGCATTAAGCCTGCTAGGCAATAAGCCCGAATCGTTTCACCGGCACGTGGCCTGCTAGGCTAAAAGCCTGAACTATTTCACCGGCATTAAGCCTGCTAGGCTCAAAGCCCGAATAACTCACCGGCACAAGGCCTGCTAGGCTCGAAGCCCGAGTAACAACATAATTAAACCTTCAATATATATTTATAAATGCTAACTTCACAACCAAATCATACACATCATATTGCATCCACCTATCATATCGAAAACATATACTTGTTCATATCACATTATCAATATATATATCTAATCTAATTTATCACTTTTATATTCGGCTAACACATGATTTCATAGTCAACATTATTAAATTTTGTTCTTTAACATGTTTATAACTAACTCTTTAACATATAAGTGCTTAAGGACTTACCTCGGTTGTCGATAGTCCGTGCAAATCGGCTATTCGAGAACCTTCGTCTTTCCCCGATCCAATTCCGTTTTCTTTTGTTCTTGATCTAAAACACATTAAAATTTAGTTCATTCAAGTACATTTCATCTCAATTTAGTCCCTAAGCACATAAATAGGCAAATTACCATTTTACCCCTAGGGTTTCACACTTTTACACTTTAGTCCTAATTGCACAAAACACAAAATACACATTATTCCAATACAACACTTAAGGGCCGAATATGTATAAGGACTATATAAGTCCATTTCTTTCATTTATTTTGCAATTAAGCCCCTCTAAAATTTCATTTTTATAATTTAGCCCAAAATACTCAAATTTACCAAAATTTCCAATGCAAAATATACTAATATTTAACATATCATTTATATAAAACCATAGAACACCAAAAATCACAAGAATATAACAATGACCGAACCTCATACATGCTCATTTTCAAAAATTCTAACATGGGTCAAGTACAGTTCGAAGCAACGATCTCAAAAACGTAAAATTTATCAAAAACTAACTAAAAACTCACCTTGAATTTTAGCTTCAAAGTGCCGAAATTTCAAAGAGTTAAAAGCTTATTTTCTTCCTCCACATTCGGCCATGAAAGAGTGAAAAGATGATGGCTTTCTTTTCTTAATTATTTTAACATATATTAAGTAATTACCAAATTACTAAACTAACCTTATAATTAAAAATAACTAAACATTTTAACTTAAGGACAAACTTGTCCATGGCCAGCCACTAACATCAAAAATGGGTTATTTACCCATTATATACTTCATATTGTAAAACCATAATCAATTAAGCACATTTCACTTTAGTCTGTCACTTTTTCACTTTATGCGATTAGGTCCTTTTTATCAAATTAAGCACTCAAACGATAAAAATTTTCTACGAAACTTTCACACACATTAATTCACATATACTAGACTCAAAATATAATATTAAAATATTTCTCGGACTCGGATTCATGGTCCCGAAACCACCGTTCCGACTAGGGTCAAATTCGGTCTGTTACACCTTTTGTGATAATGGAGTATTTGTGCATTAAGTCCCTATCTATTGTACTGATGATTGATTAAGCCTGTTATATGTTTTAACTATTTCTCAATTAATCCATGTAATTCGTGTGTCTTTTTAATCTGGTCCTGTGTATGCGCTATGTTTTAAATATTAGAATATTTTCCAAATTGATCCTTTATTGTTTATGCGAAAATGCAATATAATCCATGATTTCATTTAGAAAATTAGGTTTATTTACATAATAGCCTTCTAATTTTGTATTCTGTTCTTTACTTCGATTAATTATTAATTTATATATGTGTGTGTGTGTGTGGTTAATTGGTATTATACAAATATTTATTTAAAAAAAAGCATATATTAGGTACTTTTTCTAAACGATTTATATAATATTTAATTTAAATACAATGATATATTATATATATATATATATAGTTTTTTTCTTATAAAAATCTTATTTTATATTTTTGTTTATTTCAAACACTTTCATATATTTTCATATATAAATTTTATATATATATATATATATATATACACATATATAATATTTAGATTATTATAGATTGTCTTGTGTATTATCTATTTAGATATTCTTCATACAATACTGTTTTGAACTTCTTTTATATATTTCCACTTAGTATATTATTGTTTTTATCTTTATTTTTATCCATTTTAGGCTTTTGCGCATATTACTTGTTTAAAATTTTTGTATAAAATATTTATAGCTTACATATTGATATTTTTTTCTCTTATGGTGTTCATTGCCTTTATGATTTAAAGTTTGGTGTATTTTATTTACGTTAAATTGCTTAATATTTCTTTCTAAATTGTATTTTAGTCTTGAATGGTAATATTTGTATGATATGTTACCATTGTATGACCCTTAATTTGTTCTTTTGAGTTTTCGTTATTGCCATGTATTGTTATTTTATGTTCACAATTGTACTTTTGTTTTATTATTGTATTGTGATTAAAATTTCCATCTTATTTATGAAAAATTGTTCATTCAAACAAACCAAACAAACACATTTTGGGTCAATTTTAAATCGCTTATTTTAAAAGTTTTTAAAAGAAGGCAATGTTTGATGTTTGGAAGATCGAGGAATTGCGCCCTAACGTACTGGGTGTCAGTTTTTTTCGTTCGACCAAATAATCAAATATCCTTATTTAAATCACATGATTCTGAAATTATAAGATGATCTTGACTTTGAGGGTTCAAGATATTACAGCCTAACGTACTGGGTGTGGTATTTAGTTCCTTTAGAGCGAATGAATCTTATGTTCGGAATATTCCACTTGCTTTTCAAAGAAATTGCATTTTTTAAAACTTTCCAAATTTTCGACGTTAGGACAACATTAATCAATTTGGTACCAACTTTGGGCGTTGCGAGGGTACTAACCCTTCTTTGCACGTAGCCGACTCCCGAACCCGTTTTCTCGAATTTCACAGACCAAATTATTTTATAGGTGACCCGATCACACCTAAACAAAAAGGATTGGTGGCGACTCCACATCATATTTTTAAGTCGATCCCCATTTTTCAAACTTCAAAATAAAAATGGTTTCGACAGTGGTTAACACGCTCGTGTGGAAGGAGGCACACGCCCGTGTGAGCTAGGGACATGGCCATGTGAATAGGCTGTGTTACTCTCTGTCCATTTGTGCTAAAATAGAGTACAGGGCAGACACGGCTGTGTAAGGGTCTCACATGCCCGTGTGCCCACCAGACACGATTGTGTGTCCAAAACACATGCCCGTGTGGGATCCCTAAATCCCCAAATTAGCCACACGGTCGTGTGGCCAGGTTGCTTAGCACCAAATCACTAAATCCTAAATTCCCAAACACACACGCCCGTGTGCCCAAGGGACACGACCGTGTGAAAATCGACTCATTTTCCCCAAGTCAACCATACGGCTGTATGGCATCCAAATTAGCCCAAAAACCATAAATCCCAATTGCACACCACCGTGTGAACCGCCTATGTGGGGCATGCCCCCATGTGGTCACGAAACCGCACTAAAACAGGCTACCGAATGTGCCTTTGTTGTCGAAACGTTCCCCAATCCTTAATAACTCAGAAATAAATCAAAATCACACCCAGTTTCAAGCCATCCCAGGATATTCGACCTTTCGAATGGTCAATTTCACAAGCATACAAACAATGTCAAATTTCACCAAAACAAATCAAAAATTCGATAACGAAGGGGAAGGGTTTCAGATCACACAAGCAAATATAGATTGCAACCAAATTGAATAATCAATTCACAAATAAACTAAAAGAGTTTTGAAACCCACACTTTAATTCGAGATAAAACGCCCTAACAATCGGTGAACCATAATGCCTTCACTTGCTACTCAATTGTGTCTCCCTCTAGAACCCGAAACCAAATCAAGACGATGAAACCATTGTTGTAACACACTGCTTGCCCCACAGGCATATGTTCTGGCTGTGTGTCCCCTACACCCTAACTGTTGCAAAACAGAATGCTCAGTAATAAGCACATGAGCAGAGACACGAGCGTGTGTCTCAGCCGTGTGGACGGCACGGCCTCGAACATGGGCGTGTGCCTTAGCCGTGTGAAGTCTGCACCTATTTTATGAAAAATTATGAAAATTTAATTGATCACACGGCCTAAGCACACGGGCATGTGACTTGGCCGTGTGACCTCAATTTGATGATGATGTCATAAATAGAAATCTCCCTAAATTGAACACAGCCTGAAGCACGGGCGTGTCCTAGGGTCACACGGGCATGTCTCGAACCCACACGGGCGTGTGACCCCTTTTAAATGAAAAATTTTCTAAGTGTCCTAAAAGTTTCCAAAGTTCTCGGTTTAGTCCCGAACCGCTTACGATGTATGTTTTGGGCCTCGTAGGCTCGTAATAGGGAAGATATTAATGTATGTGAAAGGTTTTAAACTTGGATGGAAATTTATGTCCCGATTTTATATGTTTGCTTGTGTTTATGTCCGGTAATGCCTCGTGCACTATTCCAGTGTTGAATACGGTAAGGGGTGTTACGTTTGTAACAACCCTTAACCCTTTCTATCGCCAGAATAGGGTTATGGAGTATTACCAAACAATTCAGAAAAAATTCAAGCATTGCACAATTCAATTAGCATACACTTCATAAATTAATCATATAGTCCCTTTTATGTGCCATTGAGGCCCAAAATACGTGTTAGAAACAAATCGGGACTCAATCGAAAACTCAGAGAATTTTTTGCAACATTTCAAAAATTTTTCCTAGGTGCAGGACACACATGCTCGTGTGGCCAAAGGACACACCCGTGTGACCCTATGACATGCCTGTGTTTCAGGCCGTGTCTTAACCCATGTACTCCCTAACTTACCTCACTCGACTAATCCACACGCTTGTGTACTAGGCCGTGTGGTCAATTTATTTTTTGAAAATTAAGTGCATTTTTCACACGGCTAGGGCACATGCCTGTGTTCCTCACACGACTGAGACACACACCCGTGTCTATGTCGGTGTGGTAAAATATGAGCTTTCTGTTTTGAAATTTTTAAGTTGCAGGGGACATACGGCCAAACCAGACACCCTTGTGATAGTCGCGTGTCTCACACGGTCTGGTTACACGCTTGTGTGGCAGGCCGTGTGGACTCAAAATGAGCCTTATATATCAAGTTTACCAACCCTGCAAATCTTGAACAACAAGCAACTCAAAATACAATTGTTCAACCAATCCAAAACACATTCAAATACCTCTAATACATGCCAAATTCACCATTCTAAGAACTTAATCAAAGTACCCTCATTGATACTCTATTTATATTATCAAAACAATTCCACAAAATATCAATCAAACCAAATTACTAATTTATAACAATTTAACTTAAAGTTTGACCTATTGCATACTCATGTATATATTAACTTAAACATATCATGTTATAATCTTAACATAACACATAACTTGTATTTATGTATATAAAGTATTTAATAACATCTTAAACATTATATACAACCATCTCTCAAAATGACATACATATAACAACCTAGGTACATGCCATTACCAAAGGAAATGTACTTCACCACAATGAGTTCGGGATCGGCTTTGGATGCTGATTCAATGATCTGACTTTAACCTAACCTGCGCACGGAAACAAACCATAGCTGAGTATGAACTCAGTGGTATTTCTATAATCTAAATACTTATTAAACAAAAAATTATGATATTTAAATATCTAGATACACATAACGAAAATCATTCAACAAATAATCAATTTCATAAACAATCATTTATAACTTTTCAATACTCATCTCTTACTACTTCAATCTCATAATTGCTAATCAATAGCATTTCTCAATGGGATACACATATCATCTCACTATATCAATAACCATTTCAAGAACACATAATTCATGCATTTCATTTGCATATTTCAATTCATTGTCCCTTTTCAATTCACATATAATACCATCCAATATCAATCATAGTGCCATTTCATTTAATTACCCCTATTAACAAGACTCGGACTTTGGCGGATAAATGGATCCAACCAGAACACACCAGTATGACACCCAGTGCCTCATCGGATAATTCGAAGTAATATAGTGACACCCAGTGTCTCATCGGCCATGCCGAAGTAAATTGGTACCTAGTACCTCATCGAATTTATCCGAAGTAATAATATGACACCCAGTGTCTCATCGACTAGTGGTCGAAGTATCCCTGAACACTTCCAATCCTATAGCATACGAACTATATCCGACTCAGCCCGATACAGTTAATAGGGTTTTCAATTCACAATTTTCCATTTCAATCAAAATTCATATCAATTCAATTAAATCCAATACCACAAAACCAATACTTACCTCAATTCCACTTACCATACATATTAAATAATAAATACAATAATAATGGTTAAATTCAGATTATAGAAATACAAACCAGAATTCTCACGCTACTCCTCGTTAATCTTTTCTTTTCTTTTCCTAGCCGAAATCTCCGGATCAACATTAGCTACCGAAATCGGAACAATTAAAATCATCAATTCACATCAAATATTCAATTTATACTTAACTTTTGCCTAAATTCCAATTTAGTCCTTAAACCGAGACTAACTTTATTTTTCCACAACTAATTCTATATTTTCATTCAATTTCCACTTTAGACTAATTTCAACTCTCTAATTTTACCATAAAACCCTAAATTTGAAATTCTCTTAATTTAGTCCCTATTACTCAAATTTATAATTTAATTTACAATTCAATCCATTTCTCTATTCTAACTTGAAACTCTATCAATTTATCCACTAATATTTCAATTTATTCAACGTGAACAATTTCTAAAAATTCACTAACTTTCAAAATTTCAACTTAAATCAAGTAATATTTTGTTCTAGGATTCTAAAAACACCAAAATTACAAGAAAAATGATTAAATTGACTTACCAATTTGAATTTGAACCTTAAACCCTAATTTCTCCTTTTTTCTTTCTTTCTTTGTTCTTTTTCAATTGCTTTCATTTCATTATTTTTTTATTTAATATTATAATAATATAATATTATATAATATAATAATTACTTATAATATAAGCAAAATTTATTATTATTTAATATATGTATATTATTTACGCACATGAAATTATAATTTCCATACACTTCTCACTTTATGGTTTAATTTTAATTTAGTCCCTTAAATTTTCTTTAATCTACAATTAAACTTTCACCCTTTATTCAACTTAGTCCTTACACCTGATTAATCTTAATTCAAGCTAATTTACCTAACCAAAACCTAATTAATCACACAATTATCTTCGTAAATATTTTTAATAAATATTTACGAATTCATTTCACGAAAACGGAGACCCAAAAATACACTTTTGATAATCGTAAATTTCGGGTTGTTACAACCACAATGACCAAAAAGAAAGAAATTTCGTGAGAAGAGATAGAGAGGGAAAAAAGAAGAACGTGCAGACAAAAACGTGAAAACTTCTGTTACTTTTCCCCCTTTTTTTCTCAAAACCAAAAAAATAAAAGTAAAATAAGTAACACAAATAAAAATAACTATCTAACCTTTTAAAACCAAAACAAAGCTAAATCAAAATAATTCCCTCAAAACACACTTGAGGACTCAAACCTAGGACCCTAGGCTAGACTAACACGCAACCAACCACCAGACCAGCAGACCCATTTTGACACTAAAATGTGAAACTAAACACAATAGCTCAACCTACTCACTAATCCTAACTACAAAAGCTCAACCTTCTAACCCTAAAAATCAAGGTGTTACATTGTTCTTCAATGGTTTCCATTAGATATCTTTCTTCTTTATCTCACCATCATCATTTTTATCATCTTTCTATCCTCAATGTCTCTTTATTTATTATTATTTTAATTCTTGAATTGTTCTTAACTTATTTATCTTTTAATTTCAAATTCAACCTCGTCTTTTTGGAGAACAATATTCTACTTTTCTCTTTAAAAAATTCATCATGCATTGGCTAAATCTATCTGATATGAGCAGCTTGGTCCGATTCAAAGGCCATAATAGAGATGAGATTAGTTTCCCTCAAGGCCTAATCACAAGATCCAAATCCAATCAGCTAAAGTCAAACCTCAACTTATTTGTTCAAGACTTTATCACAAAAAAAAAATTCAAGATGAAAAGTTGAAGTTTTAAGACGATGAATTTTGGAACGAGGATGAATTAGAAAGGATTAATTTTATTTGTGGGCCTAAACTCTCAATATATGATGACAAGCCCATGTTGAGAATGTTAACAAGCTTGTGGTAGGTCCATTTTATGCCATCACAAAAAACCATTGATAGAGGCCGTAGGTCTTATTAAGGGACCTTCTCCTACTCAATATTTTAAAAACATGCAAAGTTTTTAAATTTCAGTTTCAATCATGAACAGTCAATATATGCATGACAAGTACATGTGGAATTCTCCCTAATCTATATGGCATGCTTATCTTAAATATGCATGAACAAACATTCGCAGTCATATAATTATCATCATGCATGTTTATCTCAAAAAAATAAAGGCATAAAATTAAATGAATCTAACTAGCCAAAGTTTCCATGATTCCATCCTAGAAAAATAAAATTTGTAAAATTACAAAATTCACCCCAAAGCATACTTTGGGTCTTCAATTTTGCCACCACGAACGTTTGTGGAGATACCAGTTCACATTTCTACCATCGTTATCTTTCCATCGCCATTTTTGTGTCACCATTGTCAACTACCGCCACTACTGTCGAACCACCACCTACAACTGTTGGACCACTGTTGGTCACTTTCTAGTTTGGTTGGGTTGGGTTCGTGTCATCTCGATTAGTTTGGATGCATCTTGGTTTTTTGGGTTTTGCCAGGAAAAATTAGGTTACAAAATTTCTGTCTATTTTCGACTCAAATATTTTATTCTAAATAAATAATAAAATAAAACTTTGTGTGGAGATGATAATCCATGATCTAAAATATACATGTTCAAGATAATAATGAATTACATTTAAATTTTTAGGAAGTACAACTTTGGCAAAAATTACTTTATCATCCATAATAGTAAAATAATAAAATAACATTATACATTCATTCACATACATTCCCCTAAACATGCATACAATTTTGAGAATGCCACATCTTATCAAATATAATCATACACGAAAAAGAGAGAGAATTTTGGTCTCGGTTTACACTATAAACATAGCACAATTGTAGCTCTGATACCAAATGTTGGAAAAATTTTGGTTCGAAAATTATTTTTCTGCACAGCAGAAAATAAAAATTTTGAAAAGTGACCCAGTTTGTGATGTTTTTAGCAATAAACCTAGACCGAAATTGTACTTGTGTTTTCGAATAGACGGATCCTTGTCGTTCTCAACTTTCAACCAAATAATTTTCTTTGCTATTCTCGTACCACGAATTGCTTCGAGTGTGGGCTCGAACAAAACAAATCAAACCCAGAAACTTAGAGATAGTTTTCTGGAGAATATATTTAGACCTGCTCATGGGCCAGGCCACCCGATTTGACCCGAAGATCCGCTTGGAAAGTGGGAGGGTTTGGGCAAAAATATAGGCCCAAAAAATGGGCTTGGGCAAAAAAAAAATAAGGCCCGTTTTATGTAAAGCTCTAATTTTCTTAATTCCGGCTCTTGTAAATTTGTTACACAAAATGTTTATTTGCTTCAGTGGTTATGTGTTCTGGGTGTGTGTGAGAAGTCCCAAGTTCAAGCCTTGCTTTTGGGAAAATTTTGTATTTTTATGAATAAAGCCTTACTCTTGTCCAGTAGGCTTAAGTTTTATTATTTGTAATATGCTATCAGAATGGGCCTGCTGGTCTGGTGGGTAAGTGGTGTGTTATTAAGATGGAGGCCTTGTTCTTGAATCTCTACGCAGGCAAGGGCTGTATTTTTGCTCCTAGCTTTGGCTCGAGTTGTGCTCAAATGATGAACTGAGTGGTGGTTTGTTAGCAAAATTTGTGGGAGAGAAGTTAGGTAATTATCAGATTTTCTGAGTAGCTTCTTTTTCCAAAAATTTCTCTCTGCCGAAAATACTGTTGCTCTCCTTCTCCCATAGCCGAATTATCCTTATTCTTTTTTCCTTCTCCTCTTGCCATTTTTTTTTCTCCTCCACATTGCCATCTTTTATTTTGATCCTCTTTTCAGTCGTCTCTCTTTTCTGTGCAACTTTGGTTTACGTCTTGATTCGGTAAGATGAGTAGCGTAGTTTTATTTTTGCTGTTAGTTTTTTTATTGATGTACATCTTTAATGTTGGTTAGGGGAAGATTCAAGGCATGTGGTCGCCCGTGTAGTAGGTCGTATGGAAGACTGTAAGTCACAACACAACCATGTAATCGATGAGCTAGGCCATGCGTAGGTGACACGATCGTGTGATGGCCAAACGAGGCCGTGTGCGAGACACAGGCTCGACCAATTGGGCCGTGTGGGCCACACAGGCGCATGGGCCCACATGGGCTTGTAGGATTCTGGGCCAGGCCGTGTGATCCACCCGGCCAAGGCCAATTTGGGCCACACGGGCGTGTAGGCCCACACGGGCAGGGCACATAGGCGTGTGAGCCTATATTTCTGAAATGATCTGTAAGGTTGCACGGGTCGCTCAAGTCGACTGTGGACCTACCGTAGGGTCGGTAAGCAATACTTAGACCCCTATAGGAGTGATCTACCTGTCTGATTTCTATACCAAGCATGAATTATGATGTCTGAATGTATGTACTTTTAATAGCATAATAGCATGACATTCTTTATATGTTACATTACATCGCGGTGCGTTGATGATATTTGGAGGAAGTATCTGAAAGGCTCTTAAGCCTGTTATCTGGCAGCTCAGCTGCGATTATCTAATTATGTACCGCATTTCGGTACAGCATGGTGTGTAGGGATAGGTGGGTTGATTTTATCCCCACATGGTGTGTAGAGGCTGGTGGGTAGGACTTTGTTGTTCTGTTCTGTTCTGCATATTATATGGAGATGGGCTAAGGCTCTAGCATATGTCTGATTCTGTATCTAAGTGGGCTAAAGCCCTAGCATATGTCCGATTCTGTATCTGCGTGGGTTAAGGCCCAAACTGATTTTTGTAACGGGCTCAGACCCAAATTGTAAACGTATGTGATTGTTTTCTGATATTATGCCGTGTGAACGTTTTCTATGGGGATCACGCACTGAGTTTGCGAAAACTCACCCTTTTTTTGTTTAATCTGTTCAGGTAATCCCCAGCACTAGGCGGGTCGGTGTAGCGGAGGACTCGATGGTAACCACTACTTCTGGCTCACGATAAAATTATGGTTTTATACTTATCACGGTTTTAATTTGTATTTGGGGAATTTTGATGTAATTACGGGCATTACTGGTTTTTGTTTAAATTTGGGATTTACAACGGTTTATGGTATTTTATTGACAGTAGTAGGAAAACTAGGGTTTTCAAAAGAAACAAATGTTTTACCAAAACACTACGATTACGCAAACTGTTTTAAATGCTTCCGCAAAGTAAAGCTTTTTGGAAATGAATCACGATTTGAGATTTAACGAAAGATAATGATTAGTTCTAAACGGGAAACTGTTTAGCAATAATACGATTTTTAAACTCACTTCTATGTGACATTGCCAGATCCGATCATAACGTCCAGGCCGAATTTGGGGTGTTACATTTAGTGGTATCGGAGTCAAGTTGCAAAACTCGACTGTGGATTTGGGTTTTAAAGATTGGTCTTTAAGAAATAATTTCAAGGGATTTAAAAAATTTTGGACTGAGTATGTGGTACACCGAGTCTCCGATGCCAATCCTGTAAATGTTCTTAAATTCTGTCTAAATTTATCTGAAAATACTACTAGTATGCTTGAAACAACCATAGGTATTATACTGTACTGAAAACACTCTAGGTAGTGTAAACCAAAAACCATAGTGAGACTACGATTCACGATAACAAATTCTGAACTTTTGATACTGTCTGCATAAAATATCTGTTAATGAATATCAGAACTATAAACTAATGCATAAAACTATTAATAAAAATAAATTCTGAACTTACAATGAGCGCACGAGGTATCCGCGGACGGGGTACTAGAGGCCGTGGTAGAGGCCGTAGAGGGGCTCGAGTTGGGTCCTTATCATCTGGAAATCTACCTAATTTGGATACGAGCGAAACTTCGATCTCACTTTCTACATAGACTGGGTCTCATGATCGTGTGGCTGGGGACGACACACTGTCCCAAGCCATGTTAGGGATTCTAGAGAGGGTCGTTGGGCCTAACACCGGATCTAGGGGCCGAGGGTCAGTTACGAAACGACTCCGGTCCAATGGGGCTGAATTATTTAGGGGTGTCATTGGAGTCGCCCTTAATGTAGCTGAATATTGGATAGAGGCCACGGAGAGAATTATGGACGACCTGGATTTCATCGCTGAGCAGAAGCTTAAGGAGGTTATTTCTCTGCTTCACGATAAAGCTTACCAATGGTGGCCGACAGTTAAGGAGGGCACTCAGCCGGACCGACTAACTTGGGATTACTTCAAGTCGGCTTTCCAAAGCAAATATATGGGAGCTAGTTACATTGACGCTAGTAGGCGTGAGTTTTTTAATCTCACATAGGGGGACCATTCAGTGGTCGAGTATGAGGTCGGGTTCCAGAGATTGAACCGGTATGCCTGGGGCATGGTGGGGACCGAGTATGAGTGATGCGTCCATTTTGAGAATAGACTCAGGGATAGTTTGCGAGTTTTGATAGCTCCGCAGAGGGAGCGTGAGTTTGCTACACTAGTTGAGAAGGCAAAGATCGCCAAAGAAGTTAAGTGCGCTGAGCGCCAAAACCAAGAGAAAGGAAAGAATAAGAGGGAATCGAAGCCTTCGAGCTCTGTGACGAGGCATAAGAAAAAGGCCAGATCTGATGGGCCAGTGAGAGTTGGGCCTCCTGTTGCACCTAGTGGGGTGGCGCTTTATGAGCACTGTGGTAGACGCCATCCGGGTGAGTGTTGGAGGATGACTGGGGCATGTTTGAGATGTCGGTCGACTAAGCACCGTGTCTAGGATTGTTTGTTGAGAACTGATGAGATGCAAGCTACGAGTACTAGTACTGTACAGCAGCCAAGAGTAGTTCAACAGCCATCTAGGGGTTGAGTTCAGGCTAGAGGTAGAAACGGCATGGATCGAGGATAGAGAGCACCGAACAGAGGTGCTAGACTGACTGAGGCTAGGCAGCCTGTACTGGTTTATGCTGCTCGTCGCCGTGAGGACCAAGATGCTCCAAACGTCATCATAGGTACATTTTTAATTCATAATGCATCTTATTTGGCATTGATAGACATAGGCTCTACACACTCTTACGTAGCTAGTGCTGTGTCTAACACCTTAGGGATTTCGGTTGAGAATACTTCGAGCGAGGTAACTGTTGTGAGTCCATTGGGGCAGTCTATCTGAGCTAGAAAACTATATAGAGATGTTCCGTTAGAGGTTCAAGGGACAGTATTTCTGGCTGATCTGATGGAGCTTCTGTTCGGAGAGTTCGATTTGATTCTGAGAATGGACTGGCTGGTCAAGCACCGGGTAAGTCTAGACTGTGCAACAAAAAAGGTTATTTTGAGAACCGATGAGGACAACGAGGTAGTGCTGATAGGGGAACGTCGAGACTATCTGACTAATGTGATTTCTGCGTTGGTGGCAGAAAAGTTGGTACGGAAAGGATGTGAAGCATTCTTGGCCTACATCAGTGTTTCTGATTCTGGGAACTCTTCGGTTAAGGATATCAAAATCGTAAGGGACTTTTTGAATATTCTTCTTGAGGAACTACCGGGTCTGCCTTCGAGCCAAGAGGTAGAATTTAGGGTTGAGCTCATTTCGGGTACAGCTCCGGTGTTTATTGTGCCCTACTAAATGGCACCAAAGGAGCTCACAAAGCTTAAGGTTCAAATTCAAGAACTGTTAGATCGTGGGTTCATCCATCCCAGTGTGTCTCCGTGAGGAGCACATGTGCTGTTTGTTAAGAAAAAGGATGGGACGATGCGGATGTTCATTGATTATCGGCAATTGAACAACTGACAATAAAGAATAAGTACCCACTTCCAAAGATAGATGATCTATTCGACCAGTTTAGAGGGGCTTCTGTGTTCTCCAAGATTGATTTACAGTCAGGATACCAAAAACTGAAGGTTAATGAGGCCTATGTGTACAAGATGACATTTAGGACTCGTTATAGACATTACGAGTTCCTAGTTATGCCTTTTGGGTTGACCAACGCACCAGCGACATTTATAGATTTGATGAACCGTGTGTTCCAGCCTTATCTGGACCAGTTTGTGGTGGTATTCATCGATGATATCCTAGTGTACTCCAAGACTGAGGACGAGCACGATGATCATTTTCGAGTGGTATTACAGACTCTTCGTGAGAAATAGTCGTACGCAAAGTTCAGTAAGTGTGAATTCTAGCTCTGAGAAGTAATAGGGCATGTGGTTTCTGTGGAGAGGATTCGTATTGATTCTCATAAGGTTGAGGCTGTGTTGGATCGGAAACAGCTGAAGAATGTGTTCAAAATCTGCAGCTTTTTGGGCTGGCGGGTTATTATCGACGCTTCGTAGAAGGGTTCTCCTTGATTGCTGCACCGTTAACCAAGCTTTTGCGCAAGGGAGTTCCCTTTGTCTGGACTGATAAGCAGCAAGAGCACTTCGAGAAGCTCAAATCTCTTTTAACGCAGACTCCAATTCTGATATAGCCTGAATCTGGAAAGGATTTCGTTGTATATAATAATACGTCGCATGTGGGTCTAGGTTATATTTTGATGCAGGATGGTAAATTGGTAGCTTATGCGTCTCGTCAACTCAAGACACATGAGGCTAACTATCCAACGCACGATTTGGAATTGACAGCGGTAGTCTTCGCTCTAAAAATTTGGAGGCATTATCTATAGGGTGAGAAGTGTTCTATCTACACTGATCATAAAAGCCTTAAATACCTCCTCACTCAAAAGGAGTTAAACCTTAGGCAGCGTAGGTGGGTTGAACTGCTTAAGGATTATGACTGCACTATCGAGTACCATCCGGGTAAGGCCAATGTGGTGGCGAATGCTTTGAGTCGTAAGGCTTTGACTGATCTGAGAGCGATGTTCGCTCGACTCAGTTTATTCGATGATGGGAGTCTATTAGTAGAACTTCAGGTCAAGCCTACATGGATTGATCAGATTAGAGGTAAATAGATGAGAGATAAGTCTCTTGAGTTGCGTTTTCTTCAGGTTTAGACTGGTGATACTACTGATTTTGGGGTTAACAGTGATGGGGTACTTTGTTTCCGTGGTCAGATCTCTGTACCGAATGATGAGGATTTAAGACAGTCGATTTTGAAGGAAGCGCATAGTAGTCCCTATGCTATGCATCTCGGTGAGAACAAGATGTACTGAGATCTCTGAGAGTTGTACTGGTGGCCAGGGTTGAAGCGTGAGGTTACTGACTTCGTTGCTTACTGTCTGACTTGTCAGTGGGTTAAGGCTACGCATCAGTTGCCTTCGAGGTTGCTACAGCCAGAAAAGATTCTGATGTGGAAATTGGAACGAGTAACGATAGACTTCGTTAGTGGGTTGCCTTTAACATCCACTAAGAAGGGTTCTGTCTAGGTCATCGTGGATCGATTGACCAAGTCCGCTCATTCCATTCCAGTCAGGACGAACTTTTCTCTCCAAAAATTGGCTAAGCTATATATATCGAAAATAGTAAGACTGCATGGGGTTCCTGTCTCGATCATCAGCGATTGGGATCCTCGCTTCACATCTCGGTTCTAGAAAAAAATGCTTGAGGCACTGGGTTCGAGGTTGGATTTCAGTTCTGCTTTCCATCCTCAGACAGATGGTCAGTCAGAGAGGGTGATTCAAGTACTGGAGGATATGTTGAAGAGCTGTGTTATAGATTTTCTAGGCAGTTGGGAGGAGTATTTTCAGATGGCAGAGTTTGCCTACAACAATAGCTATCAGTCTAGCATTCAGATTGCACCTTACGAGGCCCTGTATGGTCATAAGTGTCGCACTCACTTATGTTGGACTGAGTTGGGGGAGCGAAGTGTTCTGGGTCCAGAATTGGTTTCTGAAACCGAAGATAAAGTTCGCTTGATTCGAGATCGACTAAAAGCGGCATCTGATAGGCAGAAGCCTAATGCTAATCTGAAGAGAAATGATATTGAGTATTCTGTGGAGGACTAAGCTTTTCTCAAGGTCTCTCCATGGAAGAAGGTCTTGAGGTTCGGTCACAAGGGTAAGCTGAGCCCTCGATTTATTGGGCTATACCATATTCTGAAATGAGTGGGGTCGGTCACATATCAATTGGAGCTTCTTTCAGAGTTGGATTGTATTCATGATGTATTCCACGTCTCAATGTTGAGACGCTACCGCTCTGATCCCACGCATATTTTTCCTATTAGGGACATTGAGGTTAGACCAGTTCTGACATTTGAGGAGAAGTCGGTCCAGATTCTAGATCGCGACATTAAAGTTCTATGAAAGAAGTCTATCCCTTTAGTGAAAGTGTTGTAGAGGAATCATAGCACTGAGGAGGCCACTTGGGAGCTGGAGGATTCGATGCGTCAGAAGTATCCTCACCTTTTCCGATCAGGTAAAATTTCGAGGACGAAATTTTCTCTTAGGGGTAGAGTTGTAACGCCCCAATTTTCTTAATTCTTGCTTTTGTAAATTTGTCACACAAAATGTGTATTTGCTTCAGTGGTTATGTGTTCTCTGTGTGTGTGAGAAGTTCCAAGTTCAAACTTTGCCTTTGGGAAAATTTTGTATTTTTATGAATAAAGCCTTACTCTTGTCCAATAGGCTAAAGTTTTATTATTTGTAATATGCTATCAGAATAGGCTTGCTGGTCTAGTGGGTAAGTGGTGTGTTATTAAGGTGGAGGTCTTGTGTTCGAATCTCTACGCATGCAAGGGCTATATTTTTGCTCTTAGCTTCGGCTAAAGTTGTGCTCAAAAGGGGAACTGAGTGGCGGTTTGTTAGTAGAATTTGTGAGAGAGAATGTAGGAAATTATCAGACTTTCTAAGTAGCTTCTTTTTCCAAAAATTTCTCTCTGCCGAAAATACTGTTGCTCTCATCCTCCCATAGTCGAATTCCCCTATTCTTTTTTCCTTCTCCTCTTGCCGTTTCTTTTTCTCCTCCACGCTACCATTTTTATTTTGATCCTCTCTTCAGTCGTCTCTCTCTTCTGTGCAACATTGGTTTAGTCTTGATTCGGTAAGATGAGTAGCGTAGTTTTATTTTTGCTGTTAGTTTTTTTATTGATGTGTGTCATTAATGCTGGTTAGGGAAAGATTCAGGGAATCGTAATCCTTGTTTGGAGACTTAGGTTCATGGAATTTCAGTTACTCGATTGAAGGTAAGTTTGGTCGCTTGTTGGATGAGCATCCCGTTTCAGGTTTAGTTTGATTCGATCGTTTAAAGGATTAACTGATGAAACATTGTTCAAATATAGGTGCTGGTTGTATAAAGAGCGAAACAGTAATAGGTATGTACCTGAAAACACAAAAAAAGAGGATTCAGGGAAAGCTAAAAGCCTCACTGTCGACTCCACGCGGGCATGTGGTAGGCCGTGTGCAAGATTGTAAGTCATAACACGGCCGTGTGATTGACGAGCTAGGCCGTGCGCAGGCGGCACAGCTGTGTGATGGCCAAACGAAGCCGTATGAAGACACAGGCTTGACCAATTGGGTCGTGTGGGCCACACGGGTGCGTGGGCCCACACGGGTAAACCAAACGGGCTTATGGGATTCTGGGCCAGGCCGTGATCTACCCGACCAAAGCCAATTTGGGCCATGTGGGCCACATGGGCATGCGAGCCCATATTTCTGAAATGATCTGTAAGGTTGCACGGGTCGCCCAAGTCGACTGTGGGCCTACCGTAGAGTCGGTAAGCAATACTTAGACCCCTATAAGAGTGATTTGTCAATATGATTTCTGTACCAAGCATGAATTATGATGTCTGAATGTATGTACTTTTAATAGCATAATAGCATGACATTCTTTGTATGTTGCATTGCATCAGGGTGGGTTGATGATATTTGGAGGAAGTATCTGAAAGACTCTTAAGCTTGTTATCTGGCAGCTCAGCTGCGATTATCTAATTATGTGCCGCATTTCGGTACAACATGGTGTGTAGGGATGGGTGGGTTGATTTTATCCCCACATGGTGTGTAGGGCTGGACAGAGTTGATGTGTAGAGGCTGGTGGGTAGGACTTTGTTGAACAGTTCTATTCTGTTCTGCATATTATATGGAGATGGGTTAAGGCCCTAGCATATGTCCGATTCTGTATCTGAGTGGGCTAAGGCCCAAACTGATTTCTGTAACGGGCTCAAACCCGAACTGTAAACGTATGTGATTGTTTTCTGATATTATGCTGTGTGAATGTTTTCTGTGGGGATCACACACTGAGTTTGTGAAAACTCACCCTTTTTTGTTTAATCTGTTCAGGTAATATCCAGCACTAGGCGGATCAGTGTAGCAGAAGACTCGATGGTGACCACTGCTTCTGGCTCACGATGAAATTATGGTTTTATACTTATCATGGTTTTAATTTGTATTTGGGGAATTTTGATGTAATTACGGCCATTACTGGTTTTTGTTTAAATTTTGGATTTACAACGGTTTATGGTCTTTTACTGACAGTAGTAGGAAAACTCGGGTTTTCAAAAGAAACAAATGTTTTACCAAAACACTACGATTACGCAAACTGTTTTAAATGCCTCCGCAAAGTATAGCTTTTTGGCAATGAATCACAATTTGAAATTTAACGAAAGATAATGATAAGTTCTAAACGGGAAATGGTTTACCAATAATCCGATTTTCAAATTCACTTCCATGTGACATTGCCAGATTCGGCCATAACGTCCAGGCCGGGTTTGAGGTGTTACATTTTAAAAATGAGTCGGCCCTCGAGTAAGACATTTTTTGCCCGAGCCCAAGCTGACTGAATTCACTAAATGACAAAAAAAATTCTATTTTTTGTTATTTTAATGATATTTTCTTGTTGTTTTCTCCCTATTTTGCTACCATTTCAATATTATGTTACTACTATTTTCTTTTTATTCTTTGGATATTGTATAAAATTTGTTTTATTGTTAATTTTGTTATTATTTTAGAGACATTTTCTTGTTATGTTGTATCTATCTTAGTATTATTTAAGTGTAAATATTTTTTAAAATTTATTTTCTATTTGTTCAAAAATATTTATTTTAATGTTTTTAGTACTTTTGATGTATTATTTATATTTAAAAATTATGTTAAAAATAATATAATATTGATAACATATTAATTTGCATGTTATTTTTGTTTAAATTTGGTTTATTTCTGAATTGATCCTTGCTAATTAGTACTTTTATAGGATGCAATTAGGACGCCAAAAGACAAAAACGAGCAGAACATGACCAAATTGAAAGAAAACCAATGAAATGGGGCCGAATAAAAAATATGAAGAAAGCCAAGGGCTCACCAGATATTTTGACTTTGTAAAAATCCAAAAATAGAAAAGCCTTATTTTAGTTTTTATTTTATATTATTTATTTTATTTTTGATTTTATGTTAAATTAGCTAAGGACAAAAATAGTAAATTTTATGTATATAAATAGGGCCTTAGTGTTCTTTGAAAAATCATCAATGAATTCTGCTTTCCTACTCCAATTTGGAACAGAATTGTTCTTTCTTTTTCTTTGGAATTGACGTGAGCAACTGCTATTTTTATTGGCATTTTGCTTACTTTTATAAATTGGGAAAATTGCCTTTCAAGTCTTTTCATTCCCCAATTTCTTCCATTATCATCAACCTACCTTTCAAAACATGCAAAGCATGAATAATTTCATGCTTCACTAAATTTCATCTTAGCTTTTGGTCGGTGCTCTTTCCGGTCGGGAATCGTTAGATACGAACTTGTGTTAAAGATCCTTCTAATCGATATTCATTTTTTTTCCTAAGTATCGAGATAGACCAATCATCCCTTAAAGTCAAATTCGATTTCAAGTCAAAGTGCACGTTGGGTTGGAGCCGTTTGCTGACAGTTGGAGATTCGAGTCGGCTGTCCTATATTCAGATTTTCAAGAACAAATCAAGGAAGAAGTGATCGGGTTTAAATGACAAACGCGGTTGAGGCCATTGATTCGAGTTGGGTTCTTCAGAACGCAAGGCTGCCGGAATCTTGAATCTGGAACACGTGTATATAGGTTAGATAATCGGTAAGGGTTGATTTCCAGGTCGTACCGGAACCAGCTACGAGAGGAGGAATTGGTGGTTAGGACATTCTTAACTGCTATAACCAGTTATCGTTTGGAGGAGAAGATTAATTTTCAAGGATCGATTCTTGATACGAAATTTACCAAGTCTAAGGCTAAGGCTTCTTTTATCTGTTTACACAAGTTTGAATTTATTTCCAATTTGCATTTATTTTCAATATTAATCAATTGTTTATTTAAGCTGATTAGATTATTTACTCTCTTAAACATTCTCAAACTCCCTCGATTTAATTGTTTATTTTTGTTGCAGGTACGTTTATAGTCGTGGGCACGACTCTTGACATGATGCTTGACGCGACAAATATTCTGTTCATAAGTGAACATAGAAGTTGATTACGATATACAATCCCTGTGGACTCGACCCTACTACCACTCTTTACTACAATTTAGAGTTTTTTTTGTAGGAATTATTTTTTGGTGGTTTCGACGCCCATCAAAATTTGGCACCGTTACCGGGGATTGGAGATATTTTTCTAATTTTTGTTTGTTTACCTTATGACCAGATCAAAACCAGGAACTCTAGAGTTTGAACCAGAAATTGAGAAATTGGCCCGACAACTGCGAAAAGAAGCCATTCAGCGTGGAAAACAGCCAAATCCCGGATTCAAAATCATATCATATACCGAGGAAATTTTCTAGATCGACGAACCCGACGAGATGGCTAAATAGACGATACACCAACTTGCTGCGGCACCGGATGAACAACAACCCTTATGTATAACCTATTCGACAGGAAGGACGCTGTTCGAGTTAAAGTCAAGTTTGATCCATTTACTACCCATTTTTCTTGGATTACAGAATGAGAATTCGCACACCCACCTTAAATAATTCTATATGGTGTGCACAAGCATGAAGCCTCAGGGAGTAACGAAAGACCAAATCAAACTTCGTGCTTTTCCTTTCTGACTAGCCGACTCTGCTAGAGAGTGACTATTTTATTTACCCTTGGGATCTGTCAACACATGGTCTGACATATCTCGTTTGTTTCTTGACAGGTTCTTCCTTGCAGCTCGAGTAGTCGAACTAAGGAGGGACATTGTGGGAATCCGTCAAAAGGATGTTGAATCTGTAACATCCCGAAATTGGGCCTAGTAGGATTGGGCCCAATGGGTCTTGGGCATAGGAGTGTTTAAAATTTTTGAGAACAAGAGAAAGAGAATGACAATATTTCAAGTTGGACTTATTAAGAAGATGATTTTAGAAAGTTACGGGATTCTATGAAGTTTCGGGTTCAAGTTGGGCCTCAGTAAAATTTTGTGTTTAAGCCTATTAAGGAGAGATAGTAAGTGGCATCAAGGCTTATGGAAATAAAAGAGTAAATTGCTAACATAAATGAGCATAAGGCAAGGAGGTTATGGCATCAAGTGAAGCACCTTGAGGGAAGAGGTTCAAATCCCATTGTGTGCAAATTTGGACTATTATTTTTGTACTCTTTCCCTAAATTTCGGCCAAGCTTGTAAATAAGGCAAAATTGGACTTTTAAATTATGGTAAGGTGGACTTATTAAATTATGAAAAGGTATGGTAAGGAAGAAAACAAGGAAAAAGAAAGGAAAAAGAAATAAAAGAAAAAAAGAATAATAAAGAAGTGGGAAAATAATAATGATGGACTTTGGAATAATGGAGTAGGTGAGAAAAAAAGGAATGATGGAGAGTGATTTGTGGAAAAATAAAATTATGGTATTGAAGAAAATATGGAAAAGTAGAAAGAAAGAAACAAAATGAAATTATGGTATTGGTAGGTAAAATGAATAAAATAAGATGATATAAGCAAAAGTTATCATCTTTTCTTTTATTCTTCTTCACCAACCGAAAATATCAACCATGGGAGGGCTTTGAAAGCTTGAAAATTTCAGCAACTCATTTTCTCTTCAAGTAAGTGATTTTGATGGCTTTAGTTGATAATTTTTGTATTTTGGAGTCCTCAAAGCTTAAGCTAGCTAATGAAGGGACTAATTTGTAATATGGTTGAGAGTCTAGGGACTTGCCATGAGAGAGTTTATGCTGGTTGCAAGGTCTCGAAGTACTTTATCAAAGGTTCAATCGGAAACCTATCCCTCGTAATAGATGACTCGGATTTTTGGTGTCGCGGAGAGCATCGCGTTACGGATTCCGAATAAGGTGTGTAATCTCATACCCTTCCATATACATATCTGAAATGGTGTGAAATCTCACACTTCTCTGAAAGTTTGTATGAAATATGCTGTTAATCGGTCGAAATACCGAAGAAAACTAAAAATCGGCATCCGTAATCACTCGGGTGTGCATATGATCGTAGTGGTAATCGTATTTCAAAATAAAACAGTTTCGGTTAGAAGCAGTGACGTGTTTTTGAAAAATCACTAAAAATAGGAGAAAAGGAATTAGAAAGTGAATAAGATATCAAATTAAATCTTGATGTGTCTATTTTAATATGGAAGAAACGGAGAAGGAAAAGGAATTTTATATTCTGAGATATCTTGATTTTAGTGAGACTGGTTCTGATTAACTTCGGGGTTCAATAATCTGTTTTGTAAAAATCATATAAAATTGTATAAAATGAATTATGGGTTATAATTTATATTTATGGATTCCTTAGTGAGCCTATTTTCAAGAGAAACAAGTTAGAACAGTATATGAAAACCGTACAGTGAGATATTTTAAATTAAGGTAAGAGAGGTCAGAATCATTGGACAGTGAAACAAGGGAAAATTTAAGGAATAAACTGTACTAAATGGCTAGGCCAAAAATTCTGGAAACATTTCAGTAAGAAGATATATGAGTCTAGTTTCAAGGAAATTTTACGGATCTAAATTTCGAGTTTCCTAACTCGAGTTATAGTCAATTTAGTCAGTATGACGCGGATGGACAGTTTCAATTTTGATGCCTCAAATTAGTAGTTAAATCCGGAGTTGCGAAATTACCCCGTTTGGGCCTAAAATGGATTTTTGACCCAATAGTTCCGAAGAGACCCAAATAGAATTTTGTGCCACTCGAGGCGATAGTAGGCCTCCGGAAACACCGTTGAATATGAAATTACCGAATTTACCATTGGAAGGTACCCTTGGAGGGTAAATTACCGAATTACCCTTGGAGGGTAAATTATCGAATTACTCTTAGAAGATAAAATTACCGAATTACCCTTGGTGGGTAGAACTACCGAATTACCCTTGGAGGGTAAATTACCGAGTTACCTTTGGAGGGTAAATTACTGAATTACCCTTAGAAGATAAATTACTGAATTACCCTTGGAGGGTAAATTACCGAATTACCCTTGGAGGGTAAATTACCGAATTACCCTTGTAGGGTAAATTACCGAATTGCCCTTGTAGGGTAAATTACCGAATTACTCTTGTAGGGTAAATTACCGAATTACCCTTAGAAGATAAAATTACCGAATTACCCTTGGTGGGTAGAACTACCGAATTACCCTTAGAGGGTAAATTACCGAATTACCCCTGGAGGGTATATTACTGAAATACCCATGGTGGGTAAATTACCGAATTTCCCTTAGAGGGTAAATTACCGAAATACCTCTGGGTTGTGAAATTACCGAAATACCCTTGGAGGGTAAGTTACCGAAATACCTTTAGGTTTTGAAATTATTAAAATACCCGTGGAGGGTAAATTACCGAAATACCCCTCGGTTGTAAAATTACCAAAATACCCTTAGAGGGTAAATTACTGAAATACCTTTGGGTTGCGAAAATTACCGAATTACCCTTGGTGGGTAGAATTTCTGAATTACCCTTAGAGAGTAAATTACCGAATTACCCTTAGTGGGTACGATTACTGAATTATGAAAATGCCCTTACGGACCGAGTTACGAAAATGCCCCTAATGGGCCGAATTACGAAATGTCCCTACGGACCAAACTACGAAAATACCCTATATGGGCCAAATGTTATATTTGCTATATGGGTCAAATGCGATATTTGTTATACGGGCCAAATGCAAAATTTCCTAGATCGATTAATGGGCCAAAATTTACTAGATCGATTAATGGGCCAAAATTTGCTAGATCGATTAATGGGCCAAAATTTGCTAGATCGCTTAATGGGCCAACTTGTATTATGGGCCTTATAATGAAATTATTCTATGAATATTGTTATGCTTTGTATATGCATACATGATTGCATGGGTTGGGATAAAATTGAAGAGAAGTGCTAGTGGCTCTGCCACAATCTAGTTCGGTGACTCTGTCACAATCCAGTTCGGTGGCTCTGCCACAATCTAGTTCGGTGACTATGTCACAAATTGATAACTTGTAATATGGGCTTTTTGTTGAAATTTACCTTATGAATATATTGTTATGCATTATATATATATATATATACATAACTGCATGGGTTGGGATAATTGACGAAGAGAAGAAAGGCATGTTGCCAAAATCTAGTTCGGTGGCTATGCCACAAATATTTTAAATGGCTTAATGCCTCTAGTTCGGTGACTCTGTCACAATCTAGTTCGGTGGCTCTGCCACAAATATTTTAAATGGCTTAATGCCTCTAGTTCGGTGACTCTGTCACAATCTAGTTCGGTGGCTCCGCCACAAATATTTTAATTGGCTTAATGCCTGCTATTGGTGTGTTGGCGGGGTGGGTTGACTTGATCCCCACAGGTGTGATGGTTGGTACGGGTGGTGTGTAGCGGATGGAAATTAGGTTTGGTTGGGAATTGCATATCACATGCATATTATGTTCATGTTATTATGTTCTAATTGTTATGGGCTTAGGCCCAAAATATTGCTATGTGTGTTCCGACCCAGTGGATGATGGTAAGGGGATTACACACTGAGTTCTTGTAACTCACCCCCCTTTCTCTCAACCTTTTCAGGTAATGCTCAGTGATGTGGACTTGGGCCCTGGATGACTCGGTGGAGACCATACTTCAGAAATGGTTTATTTGGACTTCAGACTTCTTTCTTGTTTATTTTATTACTCTACTATCTTGGGTTAAATGTTGTAATAAGCCCTAAGATTTTCTTTCAAAATGCTTCTGCAACTCTAATCCCAAACATCCCATTTTCGTAAATTGTTTATTTCAAATATGTTTTCACAACCAAAAAGGTCTTTAAAGATAATTACATTTTCAAGTAGATAACAATTGGTTAAGTGTTTTGGGTTTTAACAAAGAGGCCGTAAATCTCGAACAAGTTTTTAACAATCTCAAAGATGGTTTTAAAAAAAAAAAAACTTCCATGTGACACGCCAAATTCGGGCTTAACTTCTAGGCCGGGTTTGGGGTGTTACAGAATCACTCTACGATTTCTGGGAGCGATGCGAAAAGTTGTGTGCAAGTTGCCCATAACATGGGCTGACTGAACAGTCACTCTTGCAGTATTTCTACGAGGGATTACTCCCGATGGAAATGAAGAAGATAGATGCTGCAAGTGGGGGCACTAGCCAATATGACTCCTCAGAGAGCATGAGAGTTGATTTCGACCATGGCTGCTAACTCTCAACAATTTCGACCAGCCACAGAACCCGCAAGACGGGTTCATGGGTTAAGTTCTCTATCTCTAAAAGATAAAATTGATAAGCTAACTAACGTTGTTCAAACTTTGCTTACAGATAAAACGAGTCTAGCACGGTTGTGCGGAACTTGCGCTAAACCAGACCATCCGACGAACTCCTGTTCGATTTTACATGAGGATTCAACAGAACAAGCGAATGCTATGGGGAACTTTCCAGGACCGCCCCAGAAGCTATATGACCCTTACTCGAACTCGTATAATGTGGGATGGAAGGATCACCTGAATCTCAGTTATGGGACGAATCCGTGATTCAATCAACCGTACCAACAAAGGTTGCTTTAGAATCAACAGTTACCACCACTGAAATCATCTTTGGAAGCCATAGTGGAAAGACTAGCCAATAGGAATGAGAAATTCCAACAAAAAACTGACATGCATTTGCAGGAGTTAGGTAAGCAAGTGAGCAAACTTGCGCTCACGTTAGCCGTTTTGAGTTTCAAGATAAGCTGCCATCCCAAACTGAGCCAAACCCTCAACACAATGCAAGTGCTATGACATTGAGGAGTGGGAAGGTTTACCAGCCCGTACCTAACATGAGTCGCGACCACGACACTAGTCACGCCCATGACACCAGTCACGATAGGGAGAAACTTGACACGGAGGCTCCAGTAAAGTCAGCACCACAAAAACCTTTTACAGTCCCACCTCCGTTTCCCGGAAGACTTTTCCAGTGCAAGAAGGAGAGAGAAGAGAAGGAGATCATCGACACCTTTCGAAAGGTGGAAATCAACATACCTCTTCTTGATACGATGAAGCAGATCCTAGATACGTAAAATTCCTAAAAGAGTTATGCACAAGTAAAAGGAAACTTTTGGGCAATGAAAAGGTAAGTGTCGGAGAAAATGTCTCCGCTGTTGTGCAAAGGAAAATACTGCCCAAATGTAAGGACCAATGTATGTTTTTCATATCTTGTAAAATAGGTAGTATCGGTATTAAAAAAGCAATGTGTGACTTAGGCACATCAATTAATGTTATGCCTTTGTCAATTTATAAACTAATTAACGCGGGTCCTTTAAAGGAAACAAGTGTGATTATTCAACTTGCAGATAGATCTATGGTGCATCTGGAGGGAGTATTGGAGGACGTTCTTGTCAAGGTAAACGAGCTAATATTTCCTACAGACTTCTACATTATCGATATGAAAGATGACAATTCAACCAATTCATCTGACATACTTCTCGAGAGGCCATTTTTGAGTACCACCCAAATAAAGATTGACGTACGAAGTGGGATACTCACTGTGGAGTTCGATGGGGAAGTGGTGAAATTCAATGTCTATGAGGCCAAGAACCATACTAGCATGATTTCTAATGTTTCTAATATTGATATAATTGATCCTTTAACTGAATTACATTTAGAATATCATGACGAGGATGAATTACGAACCGTTCTTTGCAGAAGTCTAGACTTTAATGCCATAGAGGAACAAGAAGAGTGAATAACCTTTGAAGAGTCTGTTTATCAAACAGTAGCTCATTTGGAGGCGCCGCAATTATAGAGAAATCCAGGTAAATATCTGGAATTGTCACCTTCGCAAACTAAGCTTGTACCATCTATTTTGCAAACTCTAGAGTTGGAACTTAAACCACTTCCAGACCATTTAAAGTACACTTTTCTCGACAAAAGAAATACCTTACCAGTAATAATCTCAAGTAAACTCTCGAAGGTAGAAGAGGAAAATTTGGTTCGAGTTCTTAGAGACTATAAAGAGGTAATTGGATGGACAATAACTGACATCAAGAGATTGAGCCCCTCGACTTGCATGCACAAAATTCAAGTTGTGGATAATGCTATTCCCAAAAGAGAGGCTCAAAGGCGTCTTAATCCAACTATGATAGAGGTGGTAAGAAAAGAAGTTCAGAAGCTACTCAATGCTGGGATGATCTATCCCATTTCTGACAGTAATTGGGTTAGCCCGGTCCATGTAGTACTGAAAAAGACTAACATAACTGTAATTGAGAATTCGGCAGGTGAGATGGTTCCCACTCGAGTCTAAAATAGGTGAAGAGTCTGCATCGATTGCAGGAAGTTGAATTCCTTAACTCGGAAAGATCATTTTCCACTTCTTTTTATTGATTAGGTGTTAGAACGTTTAGCTAGGAAGTCTTATATTGTTGTCTTGATGGTCACTCAGGGTTTTTCCAGATTCTAGTGGCACCTGAGGATCAAGAGAAGACGACGTTTAAGTGCCCATTTGGCACGTTCGCTTATAGACGAATGTCGTTCGGACTTTTCAATGCACCAGCCACGTTTCAAAGGTGCGTGGTAAGTATATCTTCTGACTACGTCGAGAAAATAATTAAGGTGTTCATGGACAACTTTACAGTATATGGTGAGTCTTTTGAGGTATGTTTATCAAATCTTGCAAAAATTTTGGAAAGATGCTTAGAATTTAATCTTGTTCTAAATTATGAGAAATGTCATTTTATGGTAGATAAATGATTAGTTCTAGGTCACATCATCTCTGCGGAGGGAATCTCTATCGATAAAGCAAAAATCAATATCATTAGCTTACTGCCATACCCCACAACTGTGAGGGAGATTCATTCTTTCCTTGGTCATGCAGGTTTCTACAGGCGGTTCATTAAAGACTTTTCAAAAATTGCACAATCGCTTTTCAATCTACTACAGAAAGACAAGGAGTTCGAGTTTGACCAATCATGCAGAGACGCGTTTGATACTCTCAAACATAAGCTCATTTCAGCACCTATTGTTCAACCACCAAACTGGGATTATCCTTTTGAGACAATGTGTAACGCAAATGACCATAGCATAGGAGCAGTCCTTGGACAAAGAATCGAGAAAGAACCACACGTCATCTCCTATGCGTCTAAGACTTTGGATGCTATCCAAAGCAATTATTCGACTACTGAAAAGAAGTTTCTCACTATAGCGTTTGCTTTGGAAAAATTTTGTTTGTATTTATTAGGGACTAAAATTGTCATTTTTTCTGATCATACAGTTATTAAATATCTGATTGGAAATAAGGAAGCAAAATTGAGCCTTATAAGGTGGATATTACTTTTGCAGGAGTTCGATATCGAAATAAAGGATAAAAAATGATGTGAAAATTTAGTAGACCATCTAAGCCGAATACCTCCATCGAAGGATGTCACACCACTTAAGAACGATTTTTCAGACGAAAGTCTGCCTGCTACTTAGACAATTTTTCCTTGGTTTGCAGACATGGTGAATTACCTTGCTACAGGTACAGTCTTGTAACATCCTGAAATAAGGCCTAAACGGAATAGTGGTTGCGAAACCATGAATCCAAGATAGAAAAGTTTATTTTGATTAATTTTTATGATTTACCGATTGATTGGATGCATGTGTTAGAGCATCGATAGAAAATTTTATGAATTTCATGTCTAATTTGCTTATTAGGGCTTAATTGTAAAAGTTGATAAATGAGAGTTCTAGATGCTAAAGGATTAAATTGAAGTGAATATCTAAAGTAAGAGTCCTTAAATTGTAATTAGACCAATATATTTTCATGAACAAAAATGGACATGCATGGGTAGAAATAACTAAAATTTTAATAAAGGGTATTTTAGTAAAATGTCAAATAAAAGAAATTAAATGGGAAAAAG
The DNA here is from genome assembly GCA_005393395.2 of Gossypium australe. NCBI lineage: Eukaryota > Viridiplantae > Streptophyta > Magnoliopsida > Malvales > Malvaceae > Gossypium > Gossypium australe. Next base: position 71,357,543 of record CM016618.1, read on the forward strand.
ATGGAAAATGGTTGTCATCTTCTTCCTTAGGCCGAATCTTCAAGGGGGACTCCATAGCTAGGGTTTCCAAGCTTCCAAGCTCCATAGTAAGTCACTCCAAGCCCCGGTTTTCATGTTCTTTACGTTTTTGGAATCCCGGTAACTCGGTTTAGCTTATTCTAGCAATATTTTAACCTAAGGTTCATATTTGGAAAAACACCCATAGGTGAAATGTGTTTATTTTGATGTTTTATGATAGAATATGAAGGCTCAAATTATGTTAAACAACTTTTGCTAAGCGATTTTACGTAAAAACGAGTAAAACGACATAATCGGTAAAAATACCTAACGTTCATAAGTACATGTTAGAGTGAGAATTTGATGTTGCCATAGAAGGGAAAAATGTTCAACATGTCCTTAAATGTAAGAAAATAGGATGAAGTTTAATTTTCGAGCCTAAGGGCAAAATCATAATTTTGTGAAAGTTAGGGGGCAAAAATGTAATTTTTCCATAATGTGATTTTTGGATTGAATTAACTAATGTAAATATTAAATAAGCTAAATGTGTTATTATAGATCGAGAAGAACGTGGAGTCGATCTTGAACGAGGGAAAGGAAAAGTTAAGGACTAAATTGCAAATTTCGCCATATTTTGCACAGAGGTAAGTAGTATGTAAATAATTCATTATTTTTATTGACGTTTTATATTTCAATATGTTTAATGTATTGTATCTGATTTTTGAATCATAATTGACTATTGAAAGAATGAAATAAAGTGTTAAAAAGTGAGTTATTTCCCGTTTGAACCTTCGGAATCGAAAGATGTAATTGGCATGTAGCTAGGTCACATGAGTGGTACTAAGTGTAGCCCACTATGTGCACAAGAGAGCTACAAGAGATTTCGTATACGTAGCTAGGTCACATGTGTAGTACCGAGAGTACGCCATGTGTACAAGAAAGCTATATGTAGTTAGGTCACATGTGTGGTATATGGTGTTAGCCACTATGTATACAAGAGAGCTACGAGAAGGCTAGGTCATATGAGTGGTGCTAAGTGAAGGCCACCATATGTATAAGAGAGCCAGAATTATGAGTACAATCGAGCTAGGTCACATGAGTGGTACTGGGTGAAGGCCACTATGTGTACAAGAGAGCTTCGATTTCAAAGGTGGGTTGTGTTCGAAACCACCGCATATTCGTTATTATTCCAAAGCGTTCAACGAGAAAACTGACTAAATGAAATTATGAGAGATGTTGTAGTGATAAGTATATGTATATGTATGTGTAATGTATGAGCAATATGCTCAATATGTGATCGGAAATTTGAATGATTGTTATAGGGAAGTAATGAATACAACTAAAGTGAGAGAAAGCAAAAATTTACAATAAAACTGTTTTGGACAGCAGCAGTGACGTGAATTTGAAAAATCACCAAAAATAGTAGAAATTGAATTATAAGTTGTATGAGATATTTATTTAAATATTATTGGGTCTATTTTCATATAAAAGAAATAGAGAAAGTAAAGGAATTGTATATTTTGAGATATTTAAACTTTTGTGAGACTGGTTCAGAATGGTTACTAAATCCCCTAATCTGTCTTGGAAAAATCATTACAAATTCTAAAAAACTAATTATGGGGTATAAGTTATATGATTTAAATCCTTGATGAGTCTATTTTCAAATTAAATAAATTTTATAATCATATGAATTCTGTATAATGATAAAATTGGTTTGTAGTGAAAGTGGTGGTCAAACAGCAAAATAGGGGAATCTTTAATGAATAAATTGTACTATTTGGAAAGACAAAAAATTCTTAAAATTTTATGGTGAGAAGATAAATGAGTCTAGGTGTAAGGAAAATTTACGAATCTTAATTTGGAGTTTCGTAGCTTCAGATAAAAATAATTTAGTGACTATGACTCGAATAGATAGCTTACTCCAAACTTGAATAAATGATGAAATTGATTTTAGATTTGATTGTGTTGTTTTGTAAACTTAGTAAATCCATTATTAATTATTTATATACTTACTTACTAAGCTATATGCTTACTCTCTTTTCTTTTCCTTGTTCTATAGTGTCATCAAGCTAGTTAGGGATTCGGTGATCGTTGGAGATCCATCCACACTATCAGCCTTCTTTTGGTATTTTGAAAACAATATTTTGGGAATTATGGCATGTATAGAAGGCTTAATTGTTTTGTTATTTGTAATAACGAATGATTATTTTGCTTATGGGTATTGACAACTATGTATGGAAAAAGTTATAAATTTATACGGATTTTACATTTTAAATTTTGTACAGTAGTTTGAATCATGTCCGGTAATGCCTTGTACCCTGTTCCGGCGACGGACCTGGGTGAGGGGTGTTACATTTAGTGGTATCAGAGCCAGGTTTAGTCGGTTCTCAGACTAACATAGCGTGTGTAAAAGTCTAGCTATACATGCCATAAATATACTGTGATAGTGTGATGACTCCTGACAATTTAAAATGTTTTTATATAGTAAATGGATCCCGATCGAGCCACTACTGACGAAGCTGAAAGTAACGCGCCGGCTCCCGCACAAGGGACCGCGCCAGTAGAAAATAGATCTAAAACATGTGGATAGGGAGAGGGGGCTCGGGAAGCCTTCCTTTAAATAAGGAGTAACTGGTATACTAAGTTTATTCAAGCGAATCCGAATGCTCAACCTCCTCTACCCCCTCCCATACCTCAGACGGTTCCCGTAGCTCCCCAAGGCATAGATTTGGTAAGAATGAACAAGCCTCCGGTCGACAAAATTAGGAAGCAAGGAGCAGAAGAGTTTAGAGCAAACATTGATGATGATCTTGAGAAAGTGGAGTTCTGGCTCGAAAATTCTATCCGTGTGTTTGATGAGCTCTCGTGTACGCCGGAAGAGTGTTTAAAATGTGCTGTATCACTTCTGAGAGATTTCGCCTATCATTGGTGGAAGACTTTAGTAGCAGTTGTGCCAAAAGAAAAGATTACTTGGGATTTCTTCCAGGAAGAAATTAGAAAGAAATATATAAGCCAGTGGTTTATTGATCAAAAATAGAAGGAGTTCCTTGAAATGAAGCAGGGCAAGATGTCTGTGGCAGAGTATGAGCGTGAATTTGTTACACTTAGTAAGTATGCCCAGGAGTGTGTGTCCACCCAGGCTATTATGTGCAAGAGATTCGAAGATGAGCTTAATGAGGACATTAAAATGTTTGTGGGAATTTTGGAGCTGAAAAAATTTGTGGTATTGGTCGACCGAGCCCTTAAAGCTGGGGAATTAAACAAAGAAATAAGGAAAGCTGCTATTGAGGCCCGAGATACAAGAAAGAGACTGATGAGCAAGTCGTTCTATGCCCAATCAAAAAGGCCTAGAGAGATGAATTCTCGAAGGACAGCTTCAGCTGAGTATTCACATCGAGACCGTGGGAAATCGTATTTGGGCTCAAAAACTCAAGCTACTTCAGTGGCAAGTGTGGGCAATGTGAAGTCTAGTAAACCCGAGTGTCAGCATTGTGGAAGGCAACATTTTGGTGAGTGTTGGGGAACTGGTGGAGCTTGCTTTAGGTGTGGTTCTCGCAAGCATTTTATTAAAAATTGTCCGGAGGGAGCTAAGGAAGAGAAATTTCATAGTGCTAGACAGACTAACACTGCTAATAGAGGTAGACCTTCGAGAAATACTGGAAGTGAAGCTAGCAGTAAAAGTGTGATGAAAGACCCAACCACGAAATCAGAAGCTTGAACACCTTCCAGGACATATGCCATCCGAGCTCGTGAAGAGGCATCCTCCCCCGATGTAATTACGGGTACATTTTCTCTACATGATATTAATGTTGTTGCTTTGATTGATCCGGGTTCGACCCATTCCTATGTTTGCTTGAAATTGATGCCTAGTATAAGTATGCCTATAAAATCTACAGAATTTGTGATTAAAGTATCGAATCCATTAAGCAAGCATGTGTTAGTAGATAAAGTATATAGAAATTGCCCTTTAACTATTAGAGGTCATTGTTTCCCAGCCGACCTCATGCTATTGCCATTTGACGAGTTTGATGTGATTCTTGGTATGGATTGGCTGACTGCACATGATGTGATAGTGAATTGTGGGAAGAAATTCATCGAGCTGAAATGTGAAACTGGTGAAATTCTCCTGGTTAACTCAGATAAGTCAGATAGTTCATTTGCTATGATTTCTATTATGTTTGCTCAGAAATGTTTGAGAAAAGGGTATGAAGTTATCTTACTTTTGTGTTAAACACTAAAGATTCAGAGCTGAAAATTGAGTCAGTGCCAGTAGTATGCGAGTATCCAGATGTGTTTCCGGAAGAATTACCAGGTTTGCCTCCTATTAGAGAAGTGAAGTTTGGTATTGAGTTGATTCCAGGTACCACACCCATCTCTATTGCTCCATATAGAATGACTCTATTGGAATTGAAAGAATTGAAAGCTCAGCTGCAGGAATTAACTGATAAAGGCTTTGCAAGACCTAGTTATTCACCCTGGGGTGTACCAGTCCTATTTGTGAAAAAGAAAGACGGTTCGATGAGATTGTGCATAGACTATCAGCAACTTAACAAGGTAACAATAAAGAACAGGTATCCACTACCTAGAATTGATGATTTATTTGATCAATTGAAGGGAGCCACTGTGTTCTCTAAGATAGATTTGAGATTCGGATACTACCAAGTGCGAGTTAAAGAGTCAGATGTTCCGAAGACTGCTTTCCGGACTAGGTACGGTCATTATGAGTTCCTTGTGATGCCATTTGGCTTGACTAATGCTCCTGCCATTTTCATGGACTTAATGAACCAAATATTCAAACCTTACTTGGTTAAATTTGTAGTCGTGTTTATTGATGATATCTTAATTTATTCTCATGATGAGACTGAACATGCAAAGCATTTGAGAACTATCTTACAGACTTTGAGAGATAACCAGTTGTACGCCAAATTTAGTAAAATGAGTTCTGGCTTCGAGAAGTTGGATTCCTTGGACACATCGTCTCAGGTGAAGGCATTAGAGTTGACCCGAGCAAGATCTCAGCCATTGTTGAGTGGAAGCCTCCGAGGAATGTATCTGAGGTTAGAAGTTTTCTGGGATTAGCTGGTTATTATAGACGATTTGTAGAGGGATTTTTCATAATAGCTCCCTCATTGACGAGATTGATACAAAAAGATGTCAAATTTGAATGGACTGATAAATGTCAGCAGAGTTTTGACAAGTTAAAGGCATTGTTGACTGAAGCTCCTGTCTTAGTACAACCAGAACCAGGTAAAGAGTTTGTGGTCTACAGTGATGCATCCTTGAATGGATTGGGTTGTGTACTTATGCAGGAAGGTAAAGTAATTGCTTATGCTTCTAGACAGCTAAAACCGCATGAGAAAAATTATCCGACACATGATTTAGAGCTAGCTGCCATTGTATTTGCTCTGAAAATTTGGATACATCACTTGTATGGTGAGAAGTTCCGAATATTCACTGATCATAAAAGCTTGAAATACTTGACGACTCAGAAAGAATTGAACCTGAGGCAAAGAAGATGGTTAGAGTTGATTAAAGATTATGAGCTAGTGATCGATTATCACCCGGGTAAAGCTAATGTTGTTGTTGATGCTTTGAGTAGAAAATTTTTATTTGCATTGAGAGCTTTAAATACTAGCTTAGCTTTATCAGATGACGGTTTCATTACAGCTGAGTTGAGAGCTAAACCGATGTTTCTTGAAGAAATCCATAAAGCTCAGAAAGATGACAGTGAGGTGGAAGCTAAAAGAGCTCAGTGCAAGTCAGGTGCAGAGTCTAATTTTCAGATTGGTTCTGATGGTTGTTTGTTGTTCAGAGACAGAGTATGTGTATCGAAGAATGACGAGCTTATTCAGAAGATCTTACAGGAAGCACATAGTAGTTCTTTGTCTATACACCCAGGTAGTACAAAGATGTATAATGATTTGAAGAAAATGTATTGATGGGTAGGAATGAAAGAGATATTTCAGAGTTTGTTTCTAGATGCTTGATTTGTCAACAAGTAAAGGCTGAACATCAGGTGCCTTCAGGTTTATTGCAGCCTGTGCTAATCCCTGAGTGGAAATGGGACCGAGTTACTATGGATTTTGTAATAGGATTGCCGTTAACACCGAGAAAGAAAGATGCAATATGGGTTGTAGTTGATAAGAACGAAGTCGGCTCATTTTATCCCAGTTTGTATGGATTATTCGCTTGATAAGTTGGCTGAATTATATATCTCAGAGATAGTCAGACTACATAGGGTACCATTATCAATCATTCCAGATAGAGATCCGAGATTTACTTCACGGTTTTGGAAAAAGTTACAGGAAGCTTTGGGCACAAAGTTGAGTTTCAGTACAGCTTTTCATCCTCAGACCAATGGTGAGTCAGAGAGAGTAATTCATGTGCTTGAAGATATGCTTAGATGTTGTGTATTAGAATTTCAAGGCAGTTGGGAAAAGTATTTACCATTAGTGGAGTTTGCCTACAATAATAGTTATCAGTCGAGTTTGAAAATGGCACCTTATGAGGCTTTGTATGGATGCAAATTTTGTACACCTTTATATTGGACAGAGCTTAAGGAAAATCACATTCATGGGGTCAATTTCGTTAAAGAAACAGAAGAGAAAGTAAAAGTCATCAGAGATTGCTTGAAAGCAGCTTCAGATAGACAGAACTCATATGCAGATTTGAAGAGAAAAGAGATTGAGTATCAAGTTGGTGACAAAGTGTTTTTAAAAGTATCCCCGTGGAAGAAGGTTCTCAGATTTGGCAAGAAAGGCAAACTAAGTCCACAATTTATTGGACCGTTTGAGGTTATTGAGAGAGTTGGGCCATTAGCATATCGGTTAGCCTTGCCAACTGAGTTAGAGAAGATTCATAATGTGTTCCATGTATCCATGTTACGTCGCTACCGTTCTGATCCGTCACATGTGATTTCTCAGACGGAGGTTGAGATTCAGCCAGATATGACTTACGAAGAGGAACCAGTTAAGATTTTAGCCCGAGAGGTCAAACAACTAAGGAACAAAAATATTGCACTTGTGAAAGTATAATGGAATAGACATGGGGTAGACGAGGCTACATGGGATCCCGAAGAGGCTATGCGAAAACAGTACCCAAACCTCTTCACAGGTAAGATTTTCGGGGACGAAAATCCCTAAAGGGGGAGAAATGTAACATCTCGAAATAGGGCCTAAATGGAATAGTGGTTGCGAAACCACGAATCCAAGATAGAAAAGTTTATTTTGATTAATTTTTATGATTTATCGATGATTGGATGCATGTGTTAGAGTATCGATAGAAAATTTTATGAATTTCATGTCTAATTTGCTTATTAGGGCTTAATTGTAAAAGTTGATAAATGAGAGTTCTAGATGCTAAAGGATTAAATTGAAGTGAATATCTAAAGTAAGAGTCCTTAAATGGTAATTAGACCAATATATTTTCATGAACAAAAATGGACATGCATGGGTAAAAATAACTAAAATTTTAATGAAGGGTATTTTAGTAAAATGTCAAATAAAAGAAATTAAATGGGAAAAAGATGGAAAAAGGTTGTCATCTTCTTCCTTAGGCCGAATCTTCAAGGGGGGACTCCATATATAGGGTTTCCAAGCTTCTAAGCTCCATAATAAGTCAATCCAAGCCCCGTTTTTCATGTTCTTTACGTTTTTAGAATCCCGGTAACTCGGCTTAGCTTATTCTAGCAATATTTTAACCTAGGGTTCATATTTGGAAAAACACCCATAGGTGAAATGTGTTTATTTTGATGTTTTATGATAGAATATGAAGGCTCAAATTATGTTAAACAACTTTTGCTAAACGATTTTACGTAAAAACGAGTAAAACGACATAATCGGTAAAAATACCTAATGTTCATAAGTACATGTTAGAGTGAGAATTTGATGTTTCCATAGAAGGGAAAAATGTTCAGCATGTCCTTAAATGTAAGAAAATATGATGAAGTTTAATTTTCGAGCCTAGGGGCAAGATCGTAATTTTGTGAAAGTTAGGGGGCAAAAATGTAATTTTGCCATAATGTATTTTTGGATTGAATTAAATAATGTAAATATTAAATAAGCTAAATGTGTTATTATAGATCGAGAAGAACGTGGAGTCAATCTTGAACGAGGGAAAGGAAAAGTTAAGGACTAAATTGCAAATTTTGTCATATTTTGCACCGAGGTAAGTAGTATGTAAATAATTCATTATTTTTATTGACGTTTTATATTTTAGCATGTTTAGTGTATTGTATCTGATTTTTGAATCATAATTGACTATTGAAAGAATGAAATAAAGTGTTAAAAAGTGAGTTATTTCCCGTTTGAACCTTCGGAATCGAAAGATGTAATTGGCATGTAGCTAGGTCACATGAGTGGTACTAAGTGTAGGCCACTATGTGCACAAGAGAGCTACAAGAGATTTTGTATACGTAGCTAGGTCACATGTGTAGTACCGAGAGCACGCCATGTGTACAAGAAAGCTATATGTAGCTAGGTCACATGTATGGTATATGGTGTGAGCCACTATGTGTACAAGAGAGCTACAAGAAGGCTAGGTCATATGAGTGGTGCTAAGTGAAGGCCACCATATATACAAGAGAGCCACAATTATGAGTACAATCGAGCTAGGTCACATGAGTGGTACTGGGTGAAGGCCACTATGTGTACAAGAGAGCTTCGATTTCAAAGGTGGGTTGTGTTCGAAACCACCACATATTCGTTATTATTCCAAAGCGTTCAACGGGAAAACTGACTAAATGAAATTATGTGAGATGTTGTAGTGATAAGTATATGTATATGCATGTGTAATGTATAAGCAATATGCTCAATATGTGATTGGAAATTTGAATTATTGTTATAGGTAAGTAATGAATACAACTAAAGTGAGAGAAAGCAAAAATTTACAATAAAATTGTTTTGGACAGCAACAGTGACGTGAATTTGAAAAATCACCAAAAATGGTAGAAATTGAATTATAAGTTTTATGAGATATTTATTTAAATATTATTGGGTCTATTTTCATATAAAAGAAATAGAGAAAGTAAAGGAATTGTATATTTTGAGATATTTAAACTTTTGTGAGACTGGTTCAGAATGGTTACTAGATCCCCTATTCTGTCTTGGAAAAATCATTAAAAATTCTACAAAAATAATTATGGGGTATACGTTATATGATTTAAATCCTTAATGAGTCTATTTTCAAATTAAATAAATTTTATCATCATATGAATTCTGTATAATGATAAAATTGGTTCGTAGTGAAAAGTGGTCAGAGAAGTCAAACAGCAAAAAAGGGGAATCTTTAATGAATAAATTGTACTATTTGGCAGGACCAAAAATTCTTAAAAGTTTATGGTGAGAATATAAATGAGTCTAGGTTTAGGGAAAATTTACGGATCTTAATTTGGAGTTTCGTAGCTTCATATAAAAATAATTTAGTGACTGTAACTCAAATAGACAGCTTGCTCCAAACTTGAATAAATGATAAAATTGATTTTAGATTTGATTGTGTTGTTTTGTAAACTTAATAAATCCATTATTAATTATTTATATACTTACTTACTAAGCTATATGCTTACTCTCTTTTATTTTCCTTGTTCTATAGTGTCATCAAGCTAGCTCGGGATTTGGTGATCATTGGAGATCCATCCACACTATCAGCCTTCTTTTGGTATTTTGAAAACAATATTTTGGGAATTATGGCATGTATAGAAGGCTTAATTGTTTTGTTAATTGTAATAACAAATGATTATTTTGCTTATGGGTATTGACGACTATGTATGGAAAAAGTTCTAAATTGTACGGATTTTATATTTTAAATTTTGTACAGTAGTTTGAATCATGTCCGGTAATGCCTCGTACCCTGTTCCGGTGACGGACCTGGGTGAGAGGTGTTACAAGTCTCTTCTAACTTGTCGCAATCTGAAAAAAGATAAGATCAAACGTGAATCACGATATTATGTTTGGGATGACCCCTACCTTTGGAAATATTTTTCGATTAGGTAATTCGACGATGTGTTGCAGAAACTGAGTTAAACTTGATTTTATATTTTTGTCATTCTTATGCATGTGGTGGACATTTTGGTCCTAAACGAATTACGCATAAAGTACTTGAATGTGGACTATATTGGCCACATATTTTTCGAGATACGTATTTGTTCTGTAAAACATGCAGAAAGTGTCAAAAGGTAGGAAACTTGAGCCGGAAAAATGAAATGCCTCTAACCCTTGTACATGTTTGTGAAATATTTGATATATGGGGCATAGATTTTATGGGACATTTTGTCTCGTCATATGGTAACATCTATATTCTACTTGCAGTTGACTATGTGTCAAAGTGGGTGGAAGCAAAAGCCACTCGTCATGCTGATGCAAAAATAGTAGTCAATTTTCTAAAAAGTCATATTTTTTCCAGGTTTGGCACACCGCGAGCATTGATCAGCTACCGTGGAACGCATTTTTGCAATAAGGTAATCGACACGCTTTTGAAAAAATACGGGGTAGTGCAACGAGTAGCTACGGCTTATCACCCTTAATCAAACGGTCAAGCGGAAGTGTCGAATCGAGAAATCCAGTTGATTTTGGAGAAGACCGTTAAGCCAAGTAGAAAAGATTGGAGTTTGCGACTAAACGATGCACTGTGGGCGTACTGTACGACTTATAAATGACCCATAGGTATGTCTCCTTATCGACTAATTTTTGGTAAACCGTGTCATCTTCCTATTGAGCTAGAACATAAAGCGTTTTGGGTGGTCAAGCAATGCAACATGGAGTTAGGAGCTGCAGGTAAGCATCGTAAGTTACATATTCAGAAACTTGAGGAAATTCGACGAGAAGCGTATGAAAGTGCCCAAATTTATAAGGATAAGGTCAAAGCATATCATGACCAAAAGATAACCCGTAAACAATTTATAGTAGGACAGAAAGTATTACTTTATGACCCTACATTAAGAATTTTTGCAGGTAAGCTTCGCACTAAGTGGTTAGGGCATTTTGTTGTTACTCACGTCTTTCCACATGGTGCAGTTGATGTTAAAAGCGAAGAATCCGGAAAAAATTTTTAAGGTCAACAGAAAACGATTAAAGCCTTTCTCAAAGAATTTTCAAGTCCACGTGGTTGAGGAGTTAGTTCTCGAAGAGCCGGATAAATAAATTCCCAGGCCGTCGAGCTAACGATGTTAAACAAAAGCGCTTTTTGGGAGGCAACCCAAATTTATTTTCATTTATATAATTTTGAGTTTTAGTAAGATTTAGGATGTAAATAAATAATTTTTTATTTAATTCAGTTAATTTAATGTTTGCAGGAACATAATGGAGGTTATGAAATTTTTTTCAGACAGTAGGATAATTTTGGTGGCGTGGGCACGACATGCTAATTTGGTGACAGTTATTTACCTACAAATAAAAAAAACCCCAAATTACTTAACCTTCATAAAACCCCAAAACCTAAATCCAATACCCACCAACCCATTTAACCCACCTACACATACCCAAATACCAACCCAACACCATAAATCCAAAATTGGCCCAATGCCTACCACCCAACCCAATTAAACTCACCTACCCAAAAAAAAAAAACCAAATTACACACAAATAAACCCAATACCCAATAGGCCCAACCGAAAATAATAAAATAAAACAAACACCCAAAATTCGAAAACCCTTTTCTTTTTCTTCTCCAAAAAGAAAAAGAAAAAAAACACCTAACTTCCATAACCAGCCTACGCCGCTGTCACTGTCTCCGCCACCCATTACCGTCGCCACCCTACCAGTCGTCGTACCACCTCCCTTCGACACTGTCAACGAGCCCAAACCTTCACCCCTCCATTTTCTTTTCTTTTTTCCTTTTTCCCTCCACCCACAACCACCAATCACCGGCCTCGCTGCCGCCGCATCACTACCGAGCGACGCCCTCACCACTACGTCGCATCGCCATTACCCGTTGGAGCCCTCACCCGTGCGTTGCTGCTCATCTCCTCCCTAAACACTGTCTCCTCTATTTCTTTTCTTTTTCTCCATTACCAAACAACCAAAACCACCCTCCCACCACCCTAACCAACGTCAAAACCAAGATCTCCACCATCACCATTAAAAAAAAATTTACCCAAACCACACTGTCAACTTCCATCCCAATTGTCGCCACCGTTTTTCGCTGTCGTTCACCGCCGTTCGTCGCCGTCGTCGTAGCAAACAAAGCAGATTCTTCGTGACGTCTATACGAAAATGATAGTTTGAACCTGGAACCAAACGGCCTATAATATTCCAGCTTCACTCAATCAGAGTCGACATCGATTTTCAGCACCTCCAGTCGTCGATATAGCCGACGACGACTTCGAGCCTTTTCCACCTCCTCCAAGCCAAACGGCCGCCCCAACAAGAACTCGTTGCCAACGAAGTCCGAATCTGGTCGAAGTAGAACACTCGAATAGTAGCCCCGCTACCCCCGAAAGGTCGATTCCTAATACTCAACCTGATTTACCTTTACTAACGTGTAAAGCAGGTTACTCGGAAGAAGTAGGGACTTCTAACGACAATGTCGAAGGTCCCTTTAATGCAAACGAGCGTTTCTTAAAATACCGAACACAATCGTCTACCATTTGAGCTCGTCGACGACCGACTCACGAGTCAGCGACACCCCCAAACAGCAGTACTGATGCTGCTAAAAATTCAAGTTCACCCGACTCACCTAACGAATACATTCTACCATCACGTGATAGTCAACGCAATAGACGAGGTCGTGCAAACACTATTCCTACCGAAAGTCGATTACGAGGATTTCTAGACTTTTCGACCTTGGAGCATCGCGTAAGATACGGCAACATTCGACAACGTCCGTTCCTAGTTTGTAAGCAAGTTGATCTCTTTACTCTTTATATGTTAAATATTCGCAATTCTGTGATTGGCTATTTTAATGCTGTTGGTTCGAATTCATTTGCTAATATTTCATGTAATGCACATTATGAGTTGATATATGAATTCTACATTACATTTAGCTTTAATATAAATGCATTACGAACTGTTGAAACACAAAACATTGTCTGTTTTCGTTTGCTTGGGAGGGACTTTCGGATGTCAATTTCTGAATTTAACATTGCCATGGGTTTCATCGACCCTGATAATATTCAATCTGATTCCTATCATACTGCTCTGTTAGATATTAAAAACAACTTTGATGTTCAAGATGTTTACTGTGTTTTAACTCATTCTAATCAGTTTTATAATCTGAAGACCACAAAAGACTTATTGGTGCATGAACCAGCTTTAAGATATATTCATCGATTTTTAGCCTTTAGTTTTTCAGGTAGAAATGACTCGTCATCTATTCTAACCAAGACTGAACTGTTCTTTTTGTGGTGTATGCATTCGGGTTTTAAAGTTAATTTAATTGGTTTGCACGAAATTTTCATGCCGTTTTGCGATGTAATCGTCCACTAATACTTGGGTCATATATTACGAATTTAACCTCTCGACTTTTTCCCTCTGAAATTGATTTCTCGGCCTTAACATGTGCATATAGTATGGACAGCTTAGATAAATATTGGTTAGATTCTATGGGATTGCTTGTCGGCACCCCTACTTTGTGTTATTTTGTTCCTCTAGGTACACGGACTACTCGCAAAAATATAGTTTTTCGCCAACGTCCACACATAAATACTAGAGAGCAAGAGGAACAACCTCTATCTGTGGAGGCATGTTTAAATCGGATCGAAGTTTGACTTGGAACAATGGAAAATCAAGTCTCCACAATCCTTGACATCCTGCAAAGTCGTTACCCCCAACACCGACAAAATCGTTAAAGACACCTAGAGAGTATTCTGAACTTTTCTTTTTACCTGTTATTTGAGCTGCTATTGTTTATCTAATATGACACATGCTTGAGGACAAGCAAAGTTTAAGTAGGGGGTGGAAATTGATGATGAATATGCATGATTTTTTTTTTGCAGCATGTCTCTCTTTTGCATATGTTCAATCTTATGCTAGAATTATTCAATAGTTTATTCCGACATTGAGCCTCTAATCTCATTACTTATTCAATTTGGACAATTGGGAAAATTTTGAATTAAAGTGTTCAAAGTATCTAGATTAGTCGACATTTGTGTTTTAAGGTTGATATATGTAACTAGACTTTTCATATAAATTGATTGTTTGAAAAAAATATTTGCTTGTACATAAATAAATAAATAAAATGAATAAATAAATAAAGGCTCAAGTTATGAGTGAAAGTTTCGAAAACGTGACTGAATTGAGTAACCGGGATAGGGTGCTTGGGTTGTCATTTTATCTCGCGTAAAAAGGTTCGAGTAACAAGTTGATAACTTGCAAACATTCCGCTAACTGATCCTTCAAAAAAAATAACAAACTATTTGAACTGAGTAACCGGGATAGGGTGCTTGGGTTGTCATCCTAGTTCGCATAAAAAGGTTTCACCATGTCTGAAAAATTCTTTTAAATTAATAATGCATTGCAAATTTTGGATTCAAACTCAATTTAGTGAAATTATTTAGTTCACATATCTAAATTTTTATGACGCTTGTTGATTAAGCTATATATTCTAAGCATTTGTTTATTTTTGCCTATATTGTTTGTGTTGATTATGGATGTGGAAAAGAGGCTCGATTTGTAATAAATCGTAGAATAATTTTTAATGTTTGAAGGAACAACATGCTTGAGGACAAGTATGAGCTAAGTAGGGGGATTTGATAACATATTAATTTGCATGTTATTTTGTGTTTAAATTCGGTTTATTTCTGAATTGATCCCTGCTAATTAGTACTTTTATGTTTTAATCTTGTCAGGGATGCAATTAGGACGCTAAGAGACAAAAAGGAGCAAAAAAGGACCAAATTGAAACAAAATCAATGGAATAGGGCTGAATCAAAAATTTGGAGAAAGCCAAGGGCTCACCAGATATTTTGCCTTTGTAAAAAGCCAAAAATAGAAGAGTCTTATTTTAGTTTTTATTTTATTTATTTATTTATTTTATTTTGATTTTATGTTAAATTAGCTAAGGCCAAAAATAGTAATTTTTATGTATATAAATAGGGCCTTAGTGTTATTTGAAAAATCATCAATAAATTTTGCTTTCCTACTCCAAGTTGGAATAGAATTGTTCTTTCTTTTTCTTTGGAATTGACGTGAGCAACTGCTATTTTCATTGGCATTTTGCTTACTTTTATAAATTGAGCAAATTGCCTTTCAAGTCTTTTCATTCCCCAATTTCTTCCATTATCATCAACCTACCTTTCAAAACATACAAAGCATGAATAATTTCATGCTTCACTAAATTTCATCTTAGCTTTAGGTCGGTGTTCTTTCCGGTAGGGAATCGTGAGATACGAACTTGTGCTAAAAATCCTTCTAATCGGTATTCATTTTTTTCCTAAGTATCAGGATAGACCAATTATCCCTTAAAGTTAAATTCGATTTCAAGTCAAAGTGCACGTTGGGTTGGAGTCGTGTTTGCTGACAGTTGGAGATTTGAGTTGGTCGTGCTATATTCAAATTTCCGACAACAAATCAAGGAAGAAGTGATAGGGTTTAAATGACCCACGCGGTTGAGGCTGTTGATTCGAGTTGAGTTCTTCAGAATGCAAGGCTACCAGAATCTTGAATCAGGAACACGTGTATATCGGTTAGATAATCGGTAAGGGTTGGTTTGCAGGTCGTACCGGAACCAGCTACGAGAGGAGGAATTGGTGGTTAGGACGTTCTTAACTGCTATAACCAGTTTATCGTTTGGAGGAGAAGATTAATTTTCAAGGATCGATTCTTGATACGAAATTTACCGAGTCTATTGCTAAGGCTTATTTTATCTGTTTACACAAGTCTGAATTTATTTCCAATTTGCATTTATTTTCAATATTAATCAATTGTTTATTTAAGCTGATTAGATTATTTACTCTCTTAAACATTCTCAAATTCCCCCGATTTAATTATTTATTTTTGTTGCAGGTACGTTTGGAGTCGTGGGCATGATTCTTGACACGACGCTTGATGTGACAAATATTTTGTTCATAAGTGAACACAGAAGTTGATTACAATATCCAATCCCTGTGGACTTAACCCTACTACCACTCTTTACTACAATTTAGAGTTATTTTTTGTAGAAATTATTTTTGGTGGTTTCGACGCCCATCAAATATAAAAAAAATTAATATGGACGGGCCGGACCCGGGTTTTAGCATTTTTGTCCGGGTTGGGCTTGGAAAAACTTTTAGGCCCATTTTTTGGGTTGGGCCGGGTCTGGAGCCTAGCAAACAAGCTTAAATTTTTGTTTGGGCTATACCTGAACCCGATCCAGTCCGGGTCATGATCACCTCCAAATATATTTAACTCTTAGAGAATAAAAGTATTTTTATTTCATGTAGAATAACAACATCTGAATTTTGTTTTCTAAATAGTTTTACTGGTGCCATCTATTTATAAGGAGAGAAGGTAAAACCCTTATTGAATTAGAGAAGTTTATTTCAACTAGAAAAACGAAATCCTAGTTCAACTAGGATGTAGGGGTGACAACCCTAGTTAATTATTATTAGGGTTGGTCATCCTCCCTTATTACATAAGGGGTTTTTGGGCATTTTCCATATTAGATCCAATTACAAGTACTTTCCGATTTTTTAATCCAATACTTTATAATTTGATCTAACTCAATTTTTTTTCTATTTCCCAAAAATAAACTTCAATATATTTTTAATTAAATAATTCTCTAAACCCAATTCTAATTTTGTTAAAATCGCGACGACTTTACCATAAAAGAATCTATGAGAAAATATATTTAATATTTTTGCATTCAACGGTTCACTATGACAAATGATTTATTTCGATTTTTGAACTTCATTTATTCGAAAAACATAAATTCATTTTTCATTGTCAATTTCATTTTCATTTTCATTTTCATTTTGGAGAAAACCACATTCATTTTCAAATAATTTCATTTCTCCATTTTCATTTTTATTTTGGAGAAAAGCTTAATCATTTTCAAATGTTTCCTATTTCTTCATTTGATTTATTATGCGATTCATTTTTAGTTTCAACGAGCTCGTGGGGGGACCGATTGGACATATGCAATTGAGACTCAAATGATTTCTAATTAAGTTCTATCTTTTCGCCTATTAATTATAAACTCATTTAGTCACGAAGTCATTCTACTATAGTATCGTAACTGAGCTCTCTCTAACAGCATACCATTACGAAAGCAACTCGATTAGTGCTCCAACGTTGTGACGTGACATACTATTTGGCAACGTCATGGCGTTGACCCTATATTTTTCAAACTTTACAATTTGGTCCGTATTCGATCCAAATTTGTTCGAGAAAGGTTTAAATTTGTTCTGAATGACTTATATTATGATAGATAATGATTTTCAATTTGAATTATCCATTAAAGGTCTATAACTATTCCTTTTTGTACTATAGAATTCTGTAACTCAGTCTCGACGATTTGGATGGGCTAAGGGTATTAAAAAAACTATAAAGCCGAATAAAACATCTGTCACCGTCATTCCACTCGATTGACAAACTCCCACTTGATCCACATGCATTAACATCAATGCCATTAGCAAAATCACATCACGTTCTTTCTTCTTACATTTTTGAATCCTTCAGCTTGGTATCGATAAGGGAAACCACTTGGGCATTGTTTTCTCCGAGCATATGATAGAGACCTTTTTTGCTGGTGGGTTCCAAAACCCACGATATTCCAACAAATGAATTTTTTATAATGCCTGACTGACTTCCTTATCAAGGTTTGCCGATCTAACAACGTATGGGGCTTGGACTTGCTCGAAAGAAATCGCTAACGAATCATGTTTACCTGAAACAGTAGAAGCTATAGGTCATTAATTTCGGGTCGTTTGTTTCCATCAACAACAACCTTTCCATTTCATAATATCAATTACTTACAATAAAGTAGATACTCAAACTTGAGTATACTGTAAATGGTAGACAAAACCAAAGTTAATTAATTAGTAAATTTAAGAGAAGTAATATTAAATAATTAATTATTATTATTACTTCAATTTAGATATTTTATTTTGTGTCTCTCAATTAACACAATAAATTGAATAAATGATATATGGAAAATTGTTTAATACACTATTAATGCAGTTTTTAGATTTAAAAAAAAAAAAGAAGTAGAAGATTGGTAAATGTCTTATAGTAAAATATTTAAAATAAAGAGATACTTTTATATATCAACAGAGATTTATTAAATTTCAAAAAATTATTTATTATTTTCAAATTTTTGGTGATTTATGGTTAAATATAAAAATAAATGGAATATTAAAACAACATAAAAATAAATGGACTACTAAAATTAAATATGAATAAAACTTGTGTGCGATCAAAATTGCGTGGGCCTTCGGTAAACGACACCGTTTTCATTAAAAGATACAGACGCAAATGAAATGGAAGAAAAAAAATTTAAGTGGCCCATGCAGGTCTCGAACCTGCGACCTTCGCGTTATTAGCACGACGCTCTAACCAACTGAGCTAATAGGCCCTTGTTATCAGTTTTTAAATTCTTCCTTTGTAAAGAAAATATGTTTCCGTTTTCCAAAAGTCAAAGAATGAACTATTAATGGCCCATGTAAGTCTCGAACCTGCGACCTTCACGTTATTAGCATGACGCTCTAACCAACTAAGCTAATAGGCCTTTAACGTCATCTTTTTAAATTCTTTTATTGTAAAGCAAAACAATTGCAGTTTTTCCAAAAAAGACAAAAAACTATTTAATGGCCCATGCAGGTCTCGAACCTGCGACCTTCGCGTTATTAGCACGACGCTCTAACCAGCTGAGCTAATAGGCCGTTGATGATAAATCCTAAATTTTGTTTTGATAAATAATATAAGACGCTAGCGTTTTCCCAAAAAATTAAAGGAAGTTACATTTAGTGGCCCATGCCGGTCTCAGTGGAAAGAATTCCAAGGGGATTTATCCTTACAGAAAATACCCATGAAAATCAGTGAAAAGAAAAATTAACTTTTTGAAAACAATAAACTTGGCAATAGTAATTAATTTTCAAGTAACATCAAAATAGTCTGGCACTTGAAAATTAAATTTATGCTTTATTAGGATGAACAATGGGAAATTTGTCAGCAAAATAACAGTTACCAAAAGTAATAAAAATGTTTTTCACCTCAACATATTTTATATCATGTGATATTATTGGATTCAAATTTATATAATTTGCAATAAGGAAACACCAATGAGTTGAAGTTAAATGGTACGACTAAGTTGTTTGGGTTGGACAAAATTGATGAGGAAGAGCTCATCGTTACTGTTGGGATCATGAAATACAGGTGGATTCATTAGCTATGTCGTAAGGCTAAGAATGTGATACCAGGAGAGTTTGCATTTTATTGATATACTGGTACAATAAAGGCGAGATAAGAAAGAGGATATAGTGGGGAGAGTCGAAGGAGAGTATTAAGGCTAAGAGTAGGAACTAAGTTGGCAGACGGTCTTTTTGGAGAGTTGATCCTTTTTTCATCTTTCCTGAAGATATTTATAGGCAAAGGTCTCATGTAGGATTATACTTATGTGTTGGACTTACCATCTAGCCATTATTAAGGAATGTGTGGGATGAATGTCCTCGATGGGACGAAGATATCTATGATGAGACAAATCCTGTCATTCGTTTTGACTTAATGGTATAGGGCAGTTGAACTCACGTGGTATTTGGTGACTAATGACATCACGTCATTACCGGAGGCCTAAAGGTCTAGATATCGAAAGTTTTGTGCCTTTTCGAATGGTTATGCCAAGAAGTGTAACTTGTAGATGACTTTTCAATTGATTGCTGACGGATTTGCTGCTTGGGCGATCTTCTGACTTGCCACATATCCTTAATCAGATTGGGGGTATAACAAGTAGATCAATTATTAATCCCCTTTTGCATCAAAGGGTCATGTGATCCTTGTTGCGAGACCAAAGACAAAGGCAAACTATTGGTACTTCACCTTTAGCTAATAACGCCACTATATACATTAACGCCTATGGAACTATAACAAAAGGCATTGCTTCAAGAAACAAATAAATCTGCCAAAATGTCATTCAACACAAATTTCTTCTTTAAATAGGTCTTTAAATAGTTCACATGTCTAACCTTTCCGTTGATAATCTTTTTCTTTCCACACGATTGTTTCCATATAAAAATATTATTACATCCAAATCTATTAACTCATCCTTTCATTCGATTATTTATCATATATGACAACAAGTATTCATGTAATAAAAGTTAATAAAAAAATTACAATTATCTGTATGATATATTTATTTTCACAATTATTTTTTTGGGATTATGATAAAAATTCTCTAATATTTTGATTAAATTATCAATGTGATACTTATACTTTTAATTTTTTATTTTAGTATCTGAATTTTTTTTATCGTCTAACATTTTGAAATTTGAGATAGACAATATTAATAGATGACACATGGTAATAAATTAGATAAATGGGCAAATAAAAGGCGTCATTTTCTTTACTTTTTGGTCAATTACATTTAAATGATACATTAATAAAATAAATTTTATGTTTAGTTAGGTTTTCAACATTTTAGTTGAATCAATGTTTTTTTTTTTTTTTAATTTCTATAAGAATCCCCTTCCAAATCTTATCCTTTTCATGTTTTTTCTTCAAATGGATATTGAATCTTTTCCTTTTCATGGTTTTCTTCAAATGGGTATTGAATTTTCAAAGTGCTTTAGCCAATAATTATAAACGTAGTGGTAATGAATGTTGTACTCTCCGTTTCAATCACAAAAACAAAACCTTACATTCAAATCTCCTAGATTTTCAACTTTTTAGAAAATCTCAATTTTCTTTTATCGCCAAAAATTTTAGTTCACCGTCAAACAACACTGTTTTGAGAATCTCTCATTACTTGGATACTAAGCTTCATGTTCCTAAGGAAGTTGAAGCCCTTTCTGGACTCCTTAAATGTAACATTCCATGTAATAACCTGATTTTTAATGGTGTCAGAAATGGTAGTTTTGAAATCTCATTTTTTGATTATTAAGTTTATAAATATTATTTATTAATATTTACAATTTAATTATGTTATTATATTAAATTTTGGTTTGACGAATTTGTTAATTGAATAGTTAGTTAGAGTATAAATATTTTAACCCTAAAGTCAGTGGAATCGTAAAATGAGGTGTCAGGACCTCGTTTCCGTAAACTGAGCTCATAAATATTTTTATTAAATATTTATAAAGTTATTATGTAAGTGAATTTAATTTTTGATAGATAATGTCGCTGAATTAATAACTAATTAAGGTATAATTACTAAATTATAAAAGTGATAAAAGATAATTGTTATAAAATTTTAATTATTAAAAGACTTATGTAACATTTAAACAAGGGTCTAATATGACAATTAATCCACTTTAAAAATGTGGGTGGACGGTTTAATGATTAATTAATCTATAATATTAAATTTATATATAATATAATATAATGAATAAAACATAAAAATAAAGTGACCATCTTCACTTTCTTTCTTTCTTCACCGATTGGAGTTAAAAGAAACTAAGGGAAGTCATTGTTAGAAGTTCAAACCTTCGGCTATTTGCATGGCAAGTCTTTTGTAGCTTATTTTTTGTAACTTTTATGTTTTTGAGATCGTTGTAACTTAATTTAGCTAACCCGTGTATTAAATCATAAAATTGTTAAAGTTTTAAAAAAAATCATTGATAATTTTTGAGGTTTTTTATGTTTAATGGTAGGATTTGAAACTTAGGAATGTAATAGGACTAATTTGTAAAGTAAAAATTGTTAATTTTGAACTTAGGGACTAAAGTGTAAATATTTTCAAATTGATATAGAATTTCTGTAATTATTGATAGTATAGGTCTGTCGAAGGATGCAATTGAAACCGAATTGAAAAATGAAGCTTAAATTTGAAAGATATAGCTATTTTGGTTTTAGTGATTAAATTGAACAAAATGCAAAATTTTAGAGAACTTTCAAAAAGTGAAATTTAACTGATTTATATTTATATTAGGATGAAATGAAATAATTGGAATTGACAAATTGTAATGAATTATTATAGATGAGAGGTTAATCATGAAAAAAGAGAAATTGCGAATTAGCCCCTGATACTTTGTGGTTGTTGTTTTTCCAAGTAAGTTCATATGAAACTTATTGTCTTCACTTATTATGTTTAAATTGTGTTTATACCTATTAATTTTATATATAAGTATAATTTTTATGATTTTGGCATCTAAAAGATTAAACCGTAAAATATGAATTATGTGGCAAATGTGAACTAATACGAGATATTGAATGGTAAAGAATTGATGAAATGGATTGTATGGTATGTATAAATTGTTGTGAAGAGATTGAAATGAAGTGGGAATGAAAATAAAGCTCATATAAATGTAGTAACCAATCTATACACGAATGGCATGCCATTAAGTTCAAAAGGAACCAAGTGTTGTGATCAGGGATTAATTCGATGCCTTCAGATCCAGAATCTGTTATGGATTCTCTAAAACTAGTGTTAGCAACATCGAACCAAGCCAGTGTTAGCAACCTAATCCGAAGCTAGAGTTAGCAGCTGATAATGTCAGTAAATGGGATCAAACCAGTTCTGAGTATTTGAACTCAATTTGCTTTAGACCTTCAGGTGAAAATAGAAATGAAAATGGTATTAACAGAAATGTTACTATTGGAAATGTATGAATATGAATTGAATTTATATGTTTATGAAATGATTATGAATAGGACAATATATATTACGCTTATGTGATTCATATTACAAGCATTTGATGCATAAACAAACTAACATGTTGGTTGTTTAGTTACAATGAAATTGAAAGTTGATGATGCCAAAGAATGTCATGTTTTATGCCAAAGTGTTTCAATCACCTCTCTCTTGACGAGAGAGAGATAAATCAACATTGGGATTAAAAATAAATACAAATATTGCAACTTTTCTGTAAGTGTGACAGACCAGTTGTAATATTTGTAGTGTTACAATAGAGTACTAGAGTATTCCAAGGATCGAACATAAGAGAATCGGGGATTAAACAATTTCTAAACAAAGTGCGTGCGAAATAAAGAGTCTAACCAACTAATCACAGAAATTATATTACGACAAATCATAAAGTCAAGAGAAATTAAACTAATCTACAATCTAGCTAATAAGGACTAAATTGTAAAACTTGCAAAGTTACGAAATTAAAAATTACTAACAAACGATGGTTGATTGATCTTGATGTGGTTCACTAATCTTCGAATTAGGGATCCAAATCACTTAAACTCCTAAAATGGATCCATTTTACCTCTTGGTCTCAATTTTACCAAGTTAGATAAATTAATCTAAATTATCGCTCAATCTCATCAGTTAACCTAAGACTAATAAATTGGTGCCCAAAAAGATCTCCTCTCAGTCTCATTTGCCTAGATATTCCCTTAGAGTCGACAATCCTAATTTTTTAGGTTCATTCAAATTAGACCAATTTATTACGATTTAGTCCATCATCCGATAATCAACTCACCATTAACCAACCCCCTTTATAAGTTTAGTTACTCATGCTAAAAATAAAGCTAATAAACATGGAAATGAAAAGCATGGAAGCCATTAAAGAAAAGCTTAAGAAAAATGTAAAAGTTGGGGTTTTTATGCAAGAAAACTTAAAGGGCATGTAAAGAGAAGCATTCAACAAGAAAATCTAAAGCAATAAACATAAAAGGAACAAACTTTAACAGGTTTAAAGCAAAAGAAACTGAAATACATTAAACTAAAGCTAGAAATGTCATTACAACCAAGGTATAATGACTAAAAGTGTAAATAAACCTAAGCTACAGTGACAACTAATTTAACTAACTACAAGAACTCTAAGAACAAGAAGAAAGTGCAGTAAAATGAACTCTAAAACTAAGAAAGAAGAAGAGAAAATATAAACCCTAGAGAAAAAGCAGAAAACTAAAAAGAAAACCTAGAGAAAACTAAACCTAAATTAAGCTAATGTGGCCTCATTTTCTATCAACCAAATTTTGGTTGATATAAGCAGTTAATTTGACCCTATTATTGTGCCCAAAATACCCTTAAACAAGTCTTCAATGATTGGTGCTTCAAATGGACAAAGACTGTTAGTTTTGTCAATTTTTATTCTCTCACGATGTTTGCATCACAATACTAAAGAATAGGATATAACGATACCTCAGACAATCTTGAACTTGGGATGTTTCTTGACAGGTGGATATTGCGATACCCAAAGTGGATATCGGAACACCACTGAAAGTTGGTCTCCAATCTTGGTTCTGTTAGAGGTATCACAATTCCAAGGTTTGAATATTGCAATATTATCTCATTTGGTGTTGTTCTTGCTCAATTTAAGCCTCCAATGCATCCCTATATTACTCAAAACATATGTTAGGCCCCCAATGGCACTTTTGGACAAATTGGGTCTCAAAATAAGCAAAAACAAGGAATTTACACTTATTAAGTCAAAATCTAAAAACTACAAAAAAAAAAATGCTACTTTGCTTGAGAATAAGCTCCTTAAGTGTAATGAGAAAGCCTAAGTTGCCATATCAAATTATGACAGAGCATGTTTCAATAGTTTAAATTGTTGTGATGTTAAGGTTAGGTAAATTTCCTATGAACTTACTAAGCATTCGTAATGCTTACTCTGTTTTGTTTTCTGTTTTCTATAGTTGGCATTTTTGCAGAACGCATCTATCGGATTAACTCCAGAGCTCACACTATCCAACTTCAATCTCAATAGACTTTTAAATTATTCTAGACCCGGTTATGTGGCATGTATATAGGTTTCAATATGGTTAAGCGTTAATTTTTGGTAAATGATGAAAAAGTCCATATATATATAAGTGTTTGTTTGAATGATATGATTATGGTATACATATGTATATGGTGCTTGATCTTGTATGCTTATTGATATATATAATTTAGAATGATGGCAAGGTGGTATGACAAATTTGAGGTTTGTTGGATGTCTTGAATTAAAGTGATGAGAATTATTATATTGACTTGACATGAAAATGTGATGGAATGCATTATTGAATAGGTACAAAATGCTCAAGGAAGTATGGTGTTTGAATGTTAAATAAAGTATGTTGAATTGATTTTTAAGGTGTGTATAATGCCATCAGGATAAATTTATGTTGAAGTTTATGAATGGTATGGAATGTAGTAACATGCTTGAAAGATTTGAATTAATTCATATGATTGTATTATGTGTTTGTGCCATTGTGGCATATTGGTTAGTTATTTAGGAAGTTCGTATATGCATGTTTTGGCTTGGTTTTGAGATGTTTTGAGCAGGTTACAAATTATCAAAATGTGTTTTTGAGGTTGCCTTTGAAAAATGGTTTGAAACAATCAACAAATGACCTATTTTTGCACTGCATGAGCTAACACATGGCCATGTGTCACACACGGGCAAGTGACACGACCATGTGCTCACTGGAAAATTAAGAAGAATTTGTACCATATGGTTCCCAATTGTTACACGAGTTGGTCACACGCCCATGCGAGTACTGTAGATATGGTCACCTAGTTTTTCACACGGTCTCAGTTTGTTACACGTGACTTTTGATGAAATTTTACATTTTGGTCCACACGGATTCATAGAGTTACACGGCCTGGACATACATCTATGTGACTTTTATTTTGCATAACTGTCTTGAACTTTTGAAATTGTTACAATCTAATCCTAGGGTCAACTTTAAAGCTCACGTAAGCTCATATAAGACTCGAAAAAAGTTTTAGATGGTATTTAATGATTGAACTTATTAACGTATATGCATTTTTTACTGTTAACTACTTATAATTGTTGTGTTTTATGTTGTAGCATCTCATAACTCTATTCTAGCGATGAGGTTAGGTGAGGGGTGTTACACCCCATACCCGACCCGATCACTGGGTCTGAGTTACGGGATGCCACATCCATTTTCGAAGCAACTACAGTTCAATTTACCTTTTTATATATGCTATTAATAATATTATTAAATCTCATATGATTTTCCATCATTTTCGGGTCTTATACGATTTTACGAAAGCTTTTTTGCTACTTGAGGTCGAATTAGGACCAAATTGCAATGTTTCAAAATCTTATGTTGATGTCACAACTTTGGGGGTTCCTCGTCGCGATGCAACATACTGACTTGATCTCATTGCGACGAAAAGTGTTCGACGTCGCGACGTGACCATCTGTTTGCAAATGATTCAAATTGTACCAATTCAGAATGGCCTAACCAATTGGCCAAGTTCATTTTCAACCTACTAAAGACATAATTTTCCCTACCTTATATACTACTTTAAATGTTTCATCCCAACCAATTCATCAAATTGACTATTTAATTTAAGAATTAACCTTAACATACAAGTTCATTTCTATCATTTGAGTCATTTAACTAAATATGCTATATTCATATGCTCAATTCTTACCATTTATCAACATTTACATATATACTTCATTCAAAATGTCATTCAATACTTTGTTACCTATGACAACTTCAACCTTTGTAACCATCTGACCAATTGACATCAATTATCTCATTTAACATAACATATCATATACCTATTAAGATCATTTCAATTTTCAACCATCACAAACATAACATTTACAATACCAATTTACCATATCAAGTTAGCCATTCTGGCTTAAATATCAAATTAACAATATATGATATACATAACTGACTTAAACCTAAGTACATATCATATACCAAAACGAAAGAAACTATATAAACATTGTTGAGTCGAGGGTCGCTGGTTGGATCCTAGAATCACTTTTATAAACCTCGAAATTTGCTCGTACTTGCGCACGAAATAAACAAATCTTACTTTGAGCGATAATGCTTTATAGTACTTTCATTATTCAAGATAACATGACATTAGCATAAGCAATTGATCATAATAAGTACAAACACAATATCTACCTAATTTATGTCCCTACGATGCCAAGCAAGGTCATTATCATATAAAAGTATACATATTGCAATTAGTAAATTAATCCACTCATCATTGTAATAAAATTTACCAATTCATTTTAGTTTTTACATGCCCAACTTTATATCATTTAAACCTTTCATATCATTTATGAACCGACATATATACCTTTAACATTAATTCATCCAATTCCATGATGAATAAACATCATTTAACCATTTAGCTTTCATAGTCAGACATGAATTCAACATCTATACATACATGAGATTTACATTAAGCCATCCTACTAGGTTAGACATACTCACACATTATAAAAAACGTCACTTAATACTAAAGTAATTTCATGCCACATATCATGTTATAAGCATATCCCATTTCATACTCAATACATTTTCAAACTTCTCCATTTCAATTATAATATATAAATATATATCGCTCGATAAAAATCTAGTAAAACGGACTAGGATACACGGGTGAACCAAGCTACTCACACAAGCTGAAATTACATCAGGTTACCTATTTGGGCTAAACCTATGTTACATATAACTCGAGAGTCTATGACAAATGCAAGATCTCGTTATAACATGTAATAATCTCTCATCAAGCGTGTATAACCCTATTGATATTTCAATCATATCCTAAGCTTTTACTAAGTTCACATGGGCATCAATCACATATATTTCAATATCATACCTGTAATCATCCTTACTCATCTGTCATACCCTGTGTTTGATCACATTTGCATTTTTGTACCCTAAACATTGTTTTATCGCATGACAAACATTTATCTCATTTCATTCAATTTAATCCAGTTCTTATATATATATATATATATATAT
This sequence comes from Gossypium australe, assembly GCA_005393395.2. Classification (NCBI taxonomy): domain Eukaryota; kingdom Viridiplantae; phylum Streptophyta; class Magnoliopsida; order Malvales; family Malvaceae; genus Gossypium; species Gossypium australe. The sequence continues at coordinate 71,385,286 of CM016618.1, forward strand.
ATATTCAATTTCGTTTTTGCAATATAGTACATATATCATTTCTCTAACATATTCACAAACATAATCTAATTCATCATCAAATCACATGTATTACATATCATACAACATATTTCTATCCATTTTTCTTTCTTCCTTTCATTTTAGATATTTCACGTTTAGACTAATTGAATAGTGTATCCATTTCAATTAGCTATTTTAGATATTTCAATTAGCTATTAAAATGGATAGAAATATGTTCTATGACATGGGTAGCTAATTGAATAGTGACGTGTCAACTTTAGATTGGACAAAAAAATTTTAGACAACTAATGTTAGGGTTTGGGTTATGAATAATGTCACAGTAATTTAGATACCCAATTTGATAAAATAATTTAAGTACCTATTTGAGAAAATAGATATAATTTAAGGGGTAATTTTTGAATTAAGCCAAAATTTTAAAAAATATACATTGATCTATTATTGATTTAACATAGTTAACTAGATTTTCATGTGATTTTGTTTGTGTGATAGAATAATAAAAATTCACTTCACCATTCTAAGATTGAAATTAATGATATTATCAATATGGATCTACTAATAACATTATAAAAAAAGCTAAGTGCTAAGGACTAAATAATGCCAAACTAAAGTAAAAAGGTTAAATTTTAAATTTCTGCATAATAGAGGACTAATATAAAAGTTATACCCTTTAAAAATCATTCTTTTTTTTTTTTTTAAGTTTGTCTATATAAAACTAAACCTGATCATGGGTCGGGCCATCTACTCAGGCTCGAAGGCTCTGCCCAAGCCCGAAGGCTCGTCCAAAAAATGGGAAGGTTTAAGAAAAAATATAGGACTAAAAAATAGGCTTGGACAAAAAATAAGACTCATTTTCTAAACGGATTGGGCATCGGGTAAGATTTTTTGGTCTAATCTCGTCTTGGAACGAATTCGCCTCATTTTTTTCACTGCTGTTTATTGTTGTTGCTGATGTTTAATGCCATTTTATTATTATATTGCTACTATTTTGTTGTTATTATTTGAATATTGTATAACTCTTGTTTTATTATTAATTTAGTTACTACTTTTGTAAAATAAATAAAATGTCGGTAATGACAATATATCGCAAAGAAAAGAGAAATAAAAATAAAGAACACGCAGATTTTTATGTGGAAACCCTTTCGGGAGAAAAACTACGGGCAAAGGAGAAGAAAATTCACTATGTGGAATTCAAATGATTACAAGAGAAGTAGACTATGTCTATTTATAGACTTTTAAACCATATTCTAATAGAAGTGCAGTAAGATTGAAACACCTTATTCTAATCAATATCAAATAGATGGAGTTTAATAAGGTTTAAAAAACCTTATTCTAAAATAAAAGAAGTGTAGTTCTATATGGATTTTACTTTTATTTTATTTACCACTGTATTTTATTTATGTCGAAACCTTTTTTGAAATCGAATTTATTTTGAAAACGAAAATGGGAGTCGCCACCAATCCCTTTTTTTTATGAGGTGTGATCAGATCACCTCGTAATTTGATTATTTTAATAAAAGGTTTGATTTATTAAAACAATGATTTTTTTCGTTTACGAAATTCAAGAAATGGGTTCGGGAGTCGGTTATGCACGAGGAAGGATTAGCACCCTCGTTACTCCCAAAATTGGTGCCTAATTGATTACTTGATGTCTTTAGTTTCGAAAATTGGAAATTTGAAGAGATTTTAAAATACGATCCTTTATTAAGACATTACTTAACTAAATTAATTTTCACGAAAACGGGCTTATTTCAAGTTAATCAAGAAAAAGGATCATGTACCGTAAGTTAGGACACAATGGCTTAGATCCTCGAGAACAAAAATGAACGCCATTTAATCATCACTTAAATCTCGTTTTTATTTTATTTTAAAGTAAATATTTGACTATCTCTGTTTTAGAAAGAAGTCGTATTCCGTAAATTAAGAACATGTCTTTTCTAATTCCAAAATAATGAACATTACTTTGATTTAAAAAATTTCCTTTTTTTGTGCCTCGTGCAAAGACGAATGCAATATTTAAAATTATGTGTATTTAATTCATTCGGGCATGATATACAAATGGATAAATGTTTGAACCTTAATGTATGATACGAGATAATTTAAAATGACTATATAGATAGAATGAGAAATAATACATAAATAAAGAAATATTATAATAGTAATACATAATTATAATAATAACACTGACATTAATAATCATATCATGGTGATAATAAATAAATGATGTAATTTAAGATAAATAAATAAATAAATAAAGTGGAATATGCATGGTTAAAAAATAAATAAACATGACATGAAAATATCAAAAATAAATAAAGAAATAATAAAATAACAAGAAATAATATATATATATATATAATAAAGAAGATAATAATAATAAAATCGCGAAAATAAAAGAATATGAACAATTTAATTTTTAAATGTAAGAAAAAAAGTAATAAACAAATAAATGAATAAATAAATATATAAAAACAATTTGTAGAAAGATTGAAATTAAATAAACAGAGGGCTTAACTGAAATTAAGGAGTGTAAATTGTAAATAAATAAATAGACTAATAAAGACTAAAATGGAATTTAAACGAAATTACAAGCATAAATCGTAATAAAACAACTAAATTAAATAAGAAAACATAAATAAGGACTCAAATAAAATGCGCATAAGAGAGTAGGGACCAACTGGGAAATTATTCCCAGGACCTCTAAACGCATTGTTCCATGGGGACGAAAATGAACTAAAATAAAAAGTACGTGGTAAAAATTAAAAAATTAAAAAAAAGAAAAAAAAGAAATAGGGTTGCATTGAAATGTTATTAAAAAGCGGAAGGACCGAAAGCATAAATATCCCTCCTTTAAAAAAACACGTGGATCTTGAGGTGGGTCGGGTCGGGTCGGGTCGGACCACGGGTCGCGTCAAAATGACGTCGTTTTGGACATCTGAGGTCACCCCCAAAACGGCGTCATTTTGGAGGCCTATAAAAACAAAAAATTTTAGAAAAAAATCATTTCCTCTCTGCCTTTAAAAAAATCCTCTCTTCTATCCCTTTTGTCTAAAATAACCCCCCAAATCCGGCCAAGGGAATCGCCGAGCTCCGCCGCGACTGCCGCCGGTCACCGGCGACGGCTCTGTCATCCACGGTGGCCGAAAAACGGAAAACATTTCCTTTTTCAGCCTTTTGACTTCTAAAGCCCGGATCTAAAGGCTAAAAGCCTAAAAAGGTAAAAAAATACAAAAAGCTTCGATCTTTTTCTATTTGCCGCTCTTTTTATATATATATATATATATTTGCTGTTGTTTTTTCTTTTTTTCTTTTTTTTTGCTTTCGAAAAAAATAAATAAACACAAAAAAATCACCTTTGAAGTTTTTTTATTTTTGTATTTCGATTGCTTTTTTTTCTCAAAAATCCCCCCTTACAATCGGTTTTTGTAGGCTTTTTATAGCCAAATTACAACATTATTGAGTTTCTTTTTCAAAAATCCCCCTTACAATTGGGCCTTTAGGGTTTTTTTTTTAATTTTGGGTTGTTTGTAATTTTTGGGTTTGGGTTTGTAATTTATTTTTGGTTTTGTTTAGGGCCCGGACAAAATTGGGCCTTTACAATTTAAATAAGAATTCGGGTCACTTAATTCTAACAATCTCCACCTTGATACGAATTTTTAATGAACATGTTCTTCATCATGAACTCTCAACGAACAAGTTCTCCACCTCTTCCACAAAACCTCTTAAGGGTTTAATTTCAATAATGAACACCAACCAAGTCTAAGCAAAGCTCAAACTTGGTTATAGGAAGTGACTTCGTCATCATATCTGTAGAATTTTCATAAGTATTAATTTTGCTCACAACAATATCACCACAAGCAATAATATCACGAACAAAATGATACCGAACATCAATGTGTTTTGTTCTCTCATGAAACATTCGATCTTTTGTAAGGAAGATGGCACTCTGACTGTCACAAAATACTGTACTGATTTGAAGGTCTTCATTCAGTTCACTAAAGAGTTCCTTCAACCAAATAGCTTCTTTACAAGCTTCAATAATCGCCATGTACTTAGCATTAGTGGTAGACAAAGCAACTGTAGTTTGCAAAGTGGCTTTCCAACTGATTGCACAACCTCCGATTCTAAAGACATAACTTGTGAGAGATCTTATTCTATCAAGGTCTCCAGCAAAATCAGTATCAACATACCCAATGACTCCATCTATAGTTCTTCCAAACTGTAAGCAAACATCATTAGTACCTCGTAAGTATCTTAAAATCCACTGAACTATTTTCCAATATTTTTTAGCGAGATTCACCATGTATCTGCTAACTACATATGATAAATCTGGACGTGAACAAACTATAGCATACATGAGAGATCCCACTGCACTAGAGTATGGAACATGTGACATGTACTCAATCTCATCATCTAATTGTGGAGACAAAGTCGATGAAAGTCTGAAATGGGCTGCTAAATGAGTACTAACAGGCTTAGCACTCTGCATATTGAACCTGAAAAAACTTTCTCAATGGACCCCTTCTGACTTAGGTACAATTTACTTGCTTTTCTATCTCCGAGAATCTTCATACCAAGTATCTTCTTTGTTGGTCCCAAATCTTTCATCTTAAATTCTTCACTTGGTTGAGATTTGACCTTTCTTATCTCTCATTTATCTTTTGCTGCTATCAACATGTCATCAACATAAATGAGTAGATGCACAAAAGAACCATCACTATTTTTCTTAAAGTAAACATAACTGTCAAAGTTACAAAGGAATCAAACCTCTTGTACCACTGTCTTGGTGACTGTTTCAAACCGTAAAGGGACTTTTTCAGCAAGCAAACATAGTCCTCTTTTTCTGAGACTGTAAAACCCTCTGGTTGTTGCATGTAAATATCCTCCTCAAGTTCTCTATACAAAAATGCAATTTTTACATCTAACTACTCAAGATCCAAATCATGCATGGCCACAATATCAAGCAAAGCTCGAATCTAACTATGCTTCACAACTAGGGAGAACACATCTGTGAAGTCCACTCCTGGAATTTGACTGTAACCCTTTGCAATAAGCCCTGTTTTATATCTGGGTTTTTCAACTCTTGGGGTCCCTTCTTTCTTTTTAAACATCCATTTACAACGAACAACCTTTTTATCTTTAGGAAGTTTCACAAGATCCCATGTTCTATTTTTGTGGAGTGATTCCATCTCCTCTTGCATAGCAAACATCCACTTTTCTAAGTCTTCACAGCTAACCGCCTCAGAATAATTAGATGACTCTTGGTCTGCATCTATATCTTCAGCCACATTTAAAGCACAAGTAACTAGATTAGACTCGGCATACTTCTTTGAAGGTTTAATTTCTCTTCTAGTTCTGTTTTTGGCGATAGAGTATTGTGGTGAAGAAGCAACTCTATTATGAACTTTTGTACTAGCTTAAGGAGTCGATTCTATTGTAGATTCTGGATTAATTTGATGCTCCACCCACTTTTAATTTTCGTTATTAAAAGAGTCTTTAAGAGATAAGTTAGGTAGCATAGCAGTTTCATAAAAAACAACATCTTTGCTAATCACAACTTTTCTATTTTCAGGACACCATAATTTACACCCTTTTACACCGGCTTTATAACCAAGAAATACACATTTAATGAATCTCGGTTCCAATTTCCATTATCAACATGAGCATATACAGGACACCCAAAGATTTTTAAATCAGAATAGTCAGTAGGATTACCAGATCATACCTCTTATGTAGTCTTTTTCTCAATGGCAACGGAGGGAGATCGGTTGATCAAAAAACATACAGTAGAGGTTGCTTTGGCCCAAAACGATTTTGGTAAGTTGGCATTTGACAACATACATCGAACATTCTCCATGATCATTCTGTTCATTCGTTCTGCAATGCCGTTTTGCTGTGGAGTATAACGAACTATCAAGTGTCTGACGATTCCTTCTATCTTACATAGTTCATTAAACTTATCATAACAAAACTCTAAGCCATTGTCTGTGTGGAGGTATTTTATTTCTTTTTCCATCTGTTTTTCATAGTTTTCCAAGACTTAAATACAGAAAACACATCGCTTTTCTGCTTTAGGAAGAACATCTAAACTTTTCTAGAAAAATCATCAATAAAAGTTAGCATATAATTAGCTTCACCTCTCGAAGGCACTCTGGATGGGCCCTACAGATCAGAATGAATATACTCCAACGTTCCCTTCATGTTATGGATTCCTCTGGTGAATCGAACTCTCTTTTGCTTCTAAAGAACATAGTGCTCATAGAACTTTTGTTTGCAAATTCCTTATCCATCAAGAAGTCCTCTTTTGCTCAATTCTGCCATGCCATTCTCACTCATATACCCTAGGCACATATGCCAAAGTTTAGTAATATCATCATCTGACAAGGAAGAGGAAGCGACATCTGTATCACCAGTAAAAATAAAACCCTGCAAAACATATAACTTGATAGTCTTTCTCTGCCCTTTCATCACAACCAGGGAACCTTTGGAAATCTTCAAAACCCCACTTTCAGTTGTGTATCTGTACCCTTTTGAATCAAGAGTACTCAACGAAATTAAATTTCTCTTTAATTCTGGAACATGTCGCACATCACTAAGTGTTCTGACAACTCCGTCAAACATCTTAACTTTAATCATTCTAACACTTGCAATTTTACACGAAGCATTATTTCCCATCAAAACAACACCTTCAGACACTGTTTCATAAGCTGTAAACCAATCCTGATTGGGACTCATGTGGAAGGTGCAGCCCAAATCAAGGATACACTCATCGCTCACTTTAGAATTGTTGATAGAAGTGACTAGAAGTTCACCATCTCTGTAGTCTTCTACAACATCAGCTTCACCAAATTTTTCTGGTTGTTTTCCCTAATGATTCGCAACCTCCCTTTTGATCTTGTTCTGCAGCTTATAGCACTCAGATTTAATGTGCCCCTTTTTCTTGCAGAAGTTACAAGTTTTACCTCTGTTTGAAAACTTTGTTCTACCTTTAGATTTACCGCGAGGATTTCATTCCTATGTCCTTCCACGATCATCATCAACATTTCGATCTTGTCTCCCACGAACAATGAGACCCTCTCCCTGAGCGTCGGGTTTAACCACAAGATGATTCATCTTATCATATGAGGTCAAAGAATCATAAACCTTATCAACTGTGAGAGACTAGCAGCTATATAAAATCGTGTCTTTAAAGGTTGAATAAGACGGGGGCAACGAACAAAGTAGAATCAACCCTAAATCTTCCTTATCATACTGAACCTCCATGGCCTACAAGTTTGAGAGAATTTCTTTAAACACTGTTAAGTGTTCATGCACAGACGCACCTTTCTCCAAATGATGGGCATAAAGACGCTACTTCATATGCAACATGCTGGTTAGAGTTTTCGACATACATATTTGTTCCAGCCTTTTCCATAATGCAGCGGCGGTCTTCTCCTTCATCACATCCTACAAAATTTCGTTAGACAAATGCAGATGTAATTGTGTTAACGCCTTTTGATCCTTACGCTTCTTCTCTTCATCCGTTAATGTCGAATGCATCTTATCTATCCCTAGCAGGGCATCCTCCAGATCCATCTCCGCAAGAACTGCTTGCATCTTAATCTGCCACAACGTAAATATGGTGTTGCGATCCAACAGCGGAATTTCATACTTCAAAGATGTCATTACCGTGATTGAGATGAACAATCCGGAAACTCTGATACCAATTTGTAAAATAAATAGTGTCAAAACCATTTTTCGTAAAAAGGCGTCAACTTTGATTTTGAAAATGAAAACGAAATGGGAGTTGCCACCAATCCTTTTTGATGAGGTGTGATTAGGTCACCTCGTAATTCTATTATTTTAATAAAAATTTTAATTTACTAAAACGATGATTTTTTGGTCTACGAAATCCAGAAAACGGGTTTGGGAGTCGGTTACACACAAGGAAGGATTAGCACCATCGTGACGCCCAAAATTGGTACCTAATTAATTATTTGATGTCTTTATGTCGAAAGTTGAAAATTCAGAAAGAATTTAAAATACAATCCCTTTTTGTATTAATGTATATTTTGTTTTGGAATGCTAAAATAAATCAAAAATATATTGAAGACTTTCTTATCTCGAGGCAACAAAACATCACATCCCATAAGTTAGGACATGACATTTCGAATCTTTGAGAATAATTTGTCCTTTGATTTTTATTTGAAATCTTACGTGTTTTAATTTTTAAAAGGATATTCAATTATTCGAATTTAACGAGAAAAATCGAAACTCCATAAGTTAGGGCACGATTTTATCGAATCTTTCAAATACGGAACATTGCCTATTTTTTTGAAAATTTTGTTGACATGTTCAGATAAAAAATAATGATATAAAATATTACGTTGATGAAAGACGATACAAAATGATGATATATGAATGAAATGTCGCGTTTAATAGAATGACAATAATGAATATACTAATGAAAACAATATACGTTAATCACACAATGTACATTATTTTAACGCAACTGTAACATCCTGAATTTTTGGGCCTATGCGTTTGTAACACCCTGAATTAGGGGTTATTTGTAATTTAAATAAATTCCATGTGGGCTTCAAGAAGTGAATATTACGAATTAATTGGTGTGTTCTAGGGTCTAGAATTAAATTCTATAATTATTTGGCATATTTTAGGGTCTAAAATAATCCCGAGCTAGGCCTGACTTAGTATTAAAATTTATTTTTTTTTTGTGTGTTTAAAGGAGGGAAGCTAGGTGAGTTAGGGGTTATAAGTAACTTAGGTGGGTTTATGACGCAAGAAATGGGTTGGTAAAGTGGCTCCATGCGCTGCTTAAGGGCTGGAAGTGGCGCTAAAGAGGGCCTGGGTTCGAGTCCAGGCGGCAACAAGGGTGTTTTATTTTTGGGTTTTGTGGGCGTTAGGCCTAGGAAGGTCTTATAATTAAATCAGGGGGGCTAATTGACATGAAAGGCAGGTGGTTGGAGTGGCTTAGGGCGCCACTTAAGGGTGCTGGCACGAAGGTCTCGGGTTCGAAACGCAAGGGAAGCAAGGAGTTTTATTTTTTGGGCTTTAGGCGTTGAAGGAGTAAGGGCCAGGAGGAGGGCTTATATATAAATGCTGTGATTATTTGACAAGAAAGTCCAAAGGGGAGAGTGGCTTAAGGCGTGAAAAGGGGGGGCTGCTGCTTGAGGTCACTGGTTCGAGCCAGCATAGCAGCAGTTTGCATTTTTATTTTATTTTGGGGTGATGGGCTTAAGGAGGGAGGCTTTAAAAATAAATATTGTGGTTATTTGACATGAAAGTCTGAGGGGAAAAAGTGGCAAAGCGCGTTGGAGAGGAGGCTGCTGCTTGGGGTCACTGGTTCGAACCCTAGGAGCAGCACCTTGACTTATTTTTTCCTTCCTTCTGCTGCTGACGTGACAAGGTGCATTGGCCTGCACATGCTGGAGGGAAAATGGATGAGCACATGGTTTCCTTTATTTTATTATTTATTTGATAAGATAAAAAAAAGGGATAAAATTAGCATTATCATTAGATTATTATGGGATTATTATTTGATTATTATTTGAGGTATTTCAAATTATTTTGAATAATTTGAAATATGTGGCCTAGAGTGAATTAAGGAAATTGATGGGCACATGGGTATTTGGAAAAATTAGGATAAGCTTAGTATTTGTTTTGATTTTTAATTCGGCTGAAGTGGGGGATGGATATGAGTTGTTTTATTTTATTTATTATTATTATTATTATTATTATTATTATTATTATTATGTTGAATAGGGGTCAAAAGGAAATATAGGCACTTAGTTTATTCAAATTATTTTTAAATGGTTGGCTAGGAGTGTTTCAAGGAAATTGATGGAATTTTAAACTCCTTAGAGTGGAGTGGACGGCAAAGCAATTGGGGGGAGGGATAATGCCGAATTTTCTTGGCCTTTTTCTTCATAATTTTCGGCTAGTTCATCTTTTTGTTTTTTTCTTCTTTTTCTTCTCAAAATCCTTAGCCGAAACACCTATTCCACTCTTTCTTCATTCTCTTGTTCCACTCAAACTGAATCCTAAGCAGCCATAAATTGATTTTTCCTTCTTTCCTATAGCCGAATATACTCCTCCTTGGTGTGCCGAATTTCTTTCCCCTATTTGGTGTAGTCTTGGTCGAATCTCAAACAAAGGTGTTCTTCTCTATCTATTTCTTCAATCAGTTCTAAGGTGTTTCGAGATCTTAAAGTAATCGGTTCAAGTCTCCATTCTCTATCAACTGAATTTGGTTGGCCGATTGCTAGGGAACCCGTATAAGGATTTGGGTTGTTGGAAACCAAGTCGGAGCAAGGGTCAAGATCTAGCATCGTAGATCGGCTTTTCGGGATCTAGGAATTAAGATAGTATCAGGTGGGTAAGATCTCTATACACACTTTATTAATTTACATGCTATTATTATTTGCCCTAGATCTTTTGGTTGTGATTAGCTTGTGGCATAATCATGGATTTCGGGTAAGTCCCTTAACTTGAAATTTTTATATGTTTGCATGCCATCACATGATGTTTAATACTATAACATGATATATGAAATTTGATGTGTAAGCATGTGATGGTGGGATTGATGAGAGGAGGGGGATGATACTATGGACTGTCGTCAGTGGTTTTGACCACAAGATGGGTTGGCCCCATCAGACTATTTGTGACCTATGGTCATCAGTGGTTTTGACCACAACGATTGATTAATTGCGACTAAGTCCCAGTGGTTTGGTACCACCAGTGGTTTTGACCACATTTGATAAATTGTGACCTATGGTCATCAGTGGTTTTGACCACACGATGGGTTGGCCCCATCATTTAAATTGTGACTTTAAGTCATCAGTGGTTTTGACCACACGGGGTAGAAAAGGAGTATGGATGGCTAGTTGGGTTGCATGGGCATGTTTATTAATGAATTGTGTATGAGATGTCTTTTCCGGGTGGGGGATTTACACACTGAGTCTTGGTGACTCACCCCTTCCCTTAACATTTTGCAGATGAGTAGATCGCGGAGATGGAGCCGGATGGACTCAAGGTGGCCATGCAGTGGAAATTTTAATTAGATGGACTTGGATTTTAGTTTATTTAATTTTAATGTTGGTTTTATTTTTGCTAAGTTGTAATAAAGCCTCCTAGAATTATTTTATTATTGTTACATGTTTTTCCCAATCAAACGTAAAATGTTTTAAAAATGCCATAGGGCACATATGCAATCTATAAACAACCCGACTTACTAAATATTTCTAAACAACACCATGTATGGTTTTTAACAAGAGACTTGAAAACACAAGGTTTTTTTCAAAACTTAAAACGGTTTTGAAAAGATTTCAAAATGTTTTCTCGGTAGCAACCCAAATTCGGTCGTAATGTTTGGGCCGGGTTTGGGGATGTTACAGCGTTTAATGGGTGAGCATGTGTAATGAGTTAATTTGGGTGTTAGGGGTCCAAATTGGGTTCAGGTTTGGGCTGAAGCCTTAGTTAAATTTTTCTGTTTGGGCACTTTAGTGGAGAGCCTGTTAGAAGGAGGTTTAAAAGATATTATTTGTAAATAAAGACGCAAATGGGCTTGTGGCCCAGTGGTCATTGGCGCCACTTAAAGAGCAAGGAGGTGGTGTCAACTAAGGAGGCCCAAATTCAAGTTTCATGGAGCCCAATTCTCTTAATTTAAGTTAGCTAATTTTCGGCATTAGGGTTAGGTGGAGTGGACGGCAATAAGGCTCAAAAATAGGAGGATTTATGTGAATGGGATAATGTAGATATTATAGTTGATAATATGGAAGATAAAGGAGAAAAGATAGAAATTATCTGCAAGGCTAAGTGATGGCCGAATTTCCATCTCTTAGAGGAGGGAAGAAATTGGGTTCTTCATGGCTAAGGAGTGCCGAAACTTTAAATAGTCAGGTGAGGGTTCTCTTCTTTATTTTTTTCGGCATTTAGGGTTTCTATCTTTTCTTTCTCTTCTTCTCTTAGTAAAAGCCAAAATTCCTAACCCTATTCCCTCATCTTCACTTTGATTCAAAAGCCGAAACTCCATTATTCTTTTCTCTTCTTTCTTCTAAAAGCCAAAACCTCATAATCCTTTTTCTACATTCTTTTCTTTTGATCTTTGCTAAAGCCGAACCTACCTGTAATCTGCCGAAATTCTCTTTTCTTCTTCCTGCCGATTTCTTCATTAAAAGTCGAATCTACATAAACTCCTTCCTATCATCTTTTCTTCTAATCTTCTCAAAAAGTCGGAATCTCTAAGGGGTAGTCGAATTCTTTGTGTTAAGGTGAGTGCCGATTTCCCTATCTCTTCACTATCTCTTTCGGGTTTTGGAAGACAAAGCCGAAAAGATAATGGTATAATGGTTCTATATATTTTCTTGTTGGGCGACATTCGGGAATTGAAGTAGATCTCTTAGATCTAAAAGCCGGAAACACTAGTCCCTGAATCTCATATCACTTTTCGGGATTTCAAGGTAAGGATTTCAATTCTCCTTAAGATGATCAACTGTTTTCTTTTCGTTAGTTATGCCTTAACCTAATGTTTCGTTATCGGCTTCTGAACAACACCTTAGGCAGATAGCGGTGGTGTTGGCTACGGATAGCGTTGGCTTAGAAAGTCTCGTTCTAACGGTAATCAAGTGTGTAGATCTCTAACACACTAATTAAAATGTATTCTGTATGTTATGGGCTAAAAGCCGGAAAAAGGCTGAATAGTAATCTGAACTAAATATATGTTATGGGTTAAAAGCCGGAAAAAGGCTGTATAGACAGTCGGGTTACCCAAAAAGGGTAGGCAAGGGATGCCAGGTTTGTAATCATAGAAACTTCTCTATGTGTATCGATTTATGCGATAAATTGAAATCTCTTAGGTAATACATTGCTTGATTTTGCATGTATGTATGCATGGGATGGGATGGATATGATGAATGGGAAGAAGGTCGTATAGCGATCGGTGGCTTTGCCACATAGGTCACATAGTGATCGGTCTTTATGACAGGCAGCTCAGCTGTCGAAATGCTACGATGTATTATTAAGGTCGCATGGCGATCAGTGGCTTTGCCACATAGGTCACATAGTGATCGGTCTTTAAGACAGGCAGCACAGCTGTCGATATGGTGTGTAGCGGTTGGCGGGTTGATTGTAGAAATCCCCAAGGTGTGATGGTTGGTACGGGTTGGTGTGTAGAGGATGGATTTCTAGGTTTGGGTTGGGCCATTCATCATTTATTATTTATCATGTAATTATGATTGTTGCCACTGTGTATGGGCTAAGGCCCATAAGTTGTTTGTGGGCCCAAGCCTTTTATTTGTTTTCGGGTTTTGCACACTGAGTCTTGGTGACTCACCCTATTATTTTTTTCTCTTTTTCAGATGAGCAGTAGATCATGGACATGGGAGCTGAGACGGACTCGAGGGGCCATCAAGTTTTACTTCTATAGATTATTTTCGGTTTTCTTAAAGTTTTCTTTTTATTTTGGGAATATTTATGTAATAAGGCCCCATAGTCTATCTTCATCTAAGTAGTTTTTAATATTTGCAACTTATGCAACTATGTCAAAGGTTTAATTATACGAAATAATAACAATACAAGGTCTTCTTTTCAAAAGTCACTTATTTATTCAAATATTGTCTAATTAACTTATGATTTCCTAAAACCAACTTAGCAAAAGTTTTCAATGTACAACCTGTAGCATACCAGATTCGGTCGAAACGTATGGGCCGGGTTTGGGGTGTTATAGCTACTATGAACAATCAAAGAAAAATAAAATAAATAATAACAATGATACTAGCAACAATATTAGTGACAAAACAATGCACACAAAAGAAAATACCAAATTTTCGAATATTATGAGGGCAAAGAAATTTATATATACGTACACAGATAAATATTGAGAAAAATAATTTAAAATATTGAAAATAAAATATCAAATTAAAATACAAATAAGAGGGGTGCAATTTGTAATGAAGCACAATAAATAATAATAAATAATGAACAATAATGAACAATAATAATAATAATAATAATCATATAATAAAGTAAAGAATACAATAAAGGAAATAAATTACTTTAAAATAATAAAAAGTAAAGAGCAATAAATAAATAAACAACAAATAAATAAAATAACAAATAAATAATAAATAAATAAATAACATACAAAAAATAAAAATAAAAAAATGAATCTATAAATGGTAAAAACTAAGTGAATGAAGATCAAATTGGGATTAAATAATAATAATAATAATAACAATAATAATAATACATTAATAAACGAATAAATAAATAAATAAGAGTAATAATAATAATAATAATAATATGATAATAGTGATAAAAATAATAATAATACTAGTGATAATAATAGTAATAGTAATAGTAATAATAATAATAATAATAGAAATATTAAATAATAATAATAACATTAATAATAATGATAATAATAATAAAATTGCAAAAATAACTTAAAAATGACTAAATTAAACTTAAAACAAAAGTCTGGGGAAAAATCGGGAAAAAAAAAAAGAAAAAGGACCTATCCGAACATGCAAATAACAAGGAGGGCCAAAAGGGCAATTTTTCTTTATCCTCCAAAACGATGTCATTCAGATAGGGACCTAAATCTCAATAAGTTATGGGGCAAAAATTAAATAGATAAAAACTTGATTGTAAAATAATAAAAAAGCGGAAGGGCTAAATGTGCAATTAGCCCTTTCATCGAAAACACGCGGATCCTCCTTGCAGGTTGGGTCAAGGCGAGGGTCGGTGGCCTTATATGGCGCCGTTTTGAGGCCACTGAAACAGGCCCTAAACGTCGACGTTTCGGACCTCTTATAAAAGCAATTTTTTTTGAAAGGAACATTTTGCCATTATTCCTAAAAAAAATTAAGTGCACCCCCTTTTTCTCTCAACTCTCTCTGCAGGCCCAAGGGTCGTTTATGTTCCGATGGGATTCCGATGGGCCACCGCCATCGACGGCGCCGTCGTATACAGTGGCCGGAAGACCGTAAAAGTAAATTTATTTATTTTTTTGCTATATTTATATATAAGTATACTATTTTTAAAGGAAAAATAAAGAAAATATAGGTACATGTATGTATATTCGAAGGAGGAAAATAAAGAAAAAATAAAACAAATAAAATAAAAAATAAAAAGAACAAAGATCTTACAAATCCGATTTTTTTGAATCCGTTTTTTTGTATTCAAAGTCTCTTCTTTTTTTCATTTCAAAAATCGGTCCTCAATACATTGTTTTCTTAAGGCTTTTATAGCCGAAAATACAAGTGATTTTTTATCTCTGCTTTTGCTGTTTCTTGCCACTGTTTCCTTTGCTATTCTCTTGCTTTTGGTCTCTTTCGCAGGTGTCAAGAGTCAATAGAGGTAGGTGTTGGGCTATTTTGGTGCTACATCAGCGGAGGAGTCGTCCCTCGGGTGGTGTACACTCCGAGGGCGCACATGGAAGCGCGGCGCTTTAGCTTTTAGGGTTTTTGAGAGTGTTAAAAATTTTTTAGGCCACTTAGGCCTTGTAATTTAAGGTTAAGGTTTGTTTGGGCTTCTTGTATCTGTTGTAAATGGACTCTTTTTTTGGTTTATTTGCTAATGGGCCCCGGGCAAATTTGGGCCTGTACAAATAGAATGTCGGTAATGACAATATATCGTAAAGAAAAGAGAAATAAAAATAAAGAACACACATATTTTACCACTGTATTTTATTTAAATAAGGATTCGGGTCACTTAATTTTAACATTTTTAGAGGTATTTACTGATTAAGTTACAATTATTTTAGTGCTATTTAAGTATAAAGATTTTTTAGTATATTTTTAGTTTATTAAAAAATATTTATTTTAATATTTTTAATCTATTTAATCTATTATATTTTTAGATTTATTCTTATATAAAAATTAATATAAAATTTTTTAATACAAGCGGTACAATTTAAGTTTATATTTTATTTGAGTCTACTTAAATCCATCCCCGATCCTATATAAAAAAGGAAACACAGAAGCCAAACAAGCAAAGGATGAAAGCCTTTCAAACTTGTTGAATTTGAAAGAGAGAAGAAAAAAATGTATCATCCAACCAGAGGCGGCGTTCGTGGTGGCAGAGATCGTAAGTTTCCCCCTTCTTTATCCCCTTATTAGCTTTATGCGTTTCTAGGGTTTTCTAGGGCTTTCGTCTTCTTAGATTCCATAATTCAATTTAATTTTAACAAAATTTTGCTATAGCAACAATTTTATGATTCTCGGCCCTTATGTTTGGATTTTCTTTAATTGAATGATAAGAGATAAAAGGAGTTGGAAACTTAAATTTATTTATCGATTAAAAAAATTTGGTTGCGCTAGAGAATTTTGCGATCTGGATTATGGGTTAGTTTTGCCCTTTTAGCTAATTTTAAATTCTGAAATAAGTTCAATTTAGATTTTTGAGTGGTAATTTTAGTTTTGTCATGTCATATAGCTATGAAGTACTTGTCTTCTTCGTTCCTATTATTTTAAATAATATGTTGTCATTCTGGAGCCGGATTACTAAATAATATACACAATTTGTTTCCTCAGAAACCTGGATTGGTTGTTCTGAAGAAGGATTTACATGTAAGATGTTTGAGTTTGGGCTTATCCAATAAATATAAGGGGGACTAAATATGTTTGAATTTCCAATTCATCTAACCTGATAGGCCTGTCTTGTGTAATCGAATAAACTTTTGCTGATGGATGAGCATCATGTTTGAAGTTAAACTACTGTCATTCCTAATCTAGTTTAACTTCGAACATAAATATGTATTTCTTAACTTCAACTTTGTGGATATATATTTCTTGATGGATAAGCCACCTCTGGATAGCTTAATATTGAAATTAAGAAGCAAACTTCAACTTGTGTTTCGTTTGCTGCTTCTGAATACAGCGAATAGAGAAACTTCAGGAGCTAGCATTATTTACCAATTTGGTATAGCTGAGTCTGACCATGAAGGAGACCGGGTATCTTTCTCATTTTCCATCTCTGTTATGGAACTTTTTTCAGATCTATTATAAATGTTGACATCTTTTAAAAATCTAGGAATTTCTCAATTCTCATTTAGATTCCAAGAACTTGGAAAATTCCAGTTTTTATTTTTCCAATATAACTTCTTTTTAAATTTTGTTTTGAAAATTTGAAATTCTCTTTACAAAAGAAACCTTTCGTTGAACTCCCTCGCCCTAATGTGCCCTTAGAGTTAAGATAAAAGGTTAGACAAAAAGATTACAAACTGGAGAAGCTATGCAACAAATGAAATAAACTTCTAATTTTTACATGATATCCATTAAAACCAATGGTTTGAAAATATAAAAGATATTGGTTCTCCTTGTTGAAAATAAATTGAAGAGAAGAAAAACGCGTTACCTTTAGTGTATTTTATGAAAAAGAAAGTTTTTATGTATCTATATTTCTTGACGCCTTCATGCATAAGTAGACACATAAATATAATCTTTATGGATATTGATCCACTTCCTTTATTTGAGAGAGCGTTGTGAGTGATTTCCAATATATTTTGAAGAAAAAGGGGAAAAAAGAAACGCAAGGATTATGTTGGTATAGCAGGAGTAGAGGAATTTCTGGTGACTAGACACTAACTATGTATATGTTCTTGGCTACCTATGAGCAACCTGGGACTATCATGTCATCAAATGCTGTAGTGGCCACTTGGAGAAGTGTGAATGAAAAGAATAAAAATGCTAGATCTAAAAGTACAGTTCTCCCACCTTAGTTGAGGGTTAACTCTATTGATTTTTCAATTCCTACTAGTCTTTGACATTTTAAATTTTGAGATCTTCAGTGCTTTTCATTATTTAGTATATTAATTTTTGAGACATGAGATTAGAGATTTTAGCATTTGAGGGGTTTATTATTAATTTTTCTTGCGTATTTGATTAAAATATTTGTTTCTACATCTTGTTTGCATATTAGTTACATAAAAATTTCTACTATAGCTTTGTTTAATGTTTATGAGTTTTGTCTTTATTTTCCATGTACCAGTCTAGGTGAATCATACCAATGAGTATTTTTTTCTGTGATATGCAGAATTTAGTTGGGAGGATGTAAAGGTTGATAAACATCGGGAGAATTATCTTGGTCATAGTATTAAGGCACCTGTTGGGAGATGGCAAAAAGGTATGGTTTTCTCTTGCTTTTTCTGTGTGCAGTACAAAGTTATTTTATTTTTTTAAGCTAGAGGATAACTTTATGTCATCCTCTCTCTCTCTCTCTCTCTGAATAGTTGCTGGAATACATAGTGCTATGAAAATTTCACCCTAAGCAAAAGCCTATCAGCACATGAAGTTGTTCTTTTAAATTGCAGGGAAGGATCTGCACTGGTATTCAAGGGATAAAAATTCCAAGGGTTCAGATGCTGAGGCTCTAAAAGAAGAAATTAGAAGAGTCAAGGAAGAGGAGGAGCAGGCCATGAGGGAGGCTCTTGGACTGGCTCCTAAGCGTTCTAGTCAACCTCAAGGCAATCGTCTTGATAAGCATGAGCTTTCGGAACTTGTGAAGCGAGGGTCTACTGCAGAGGACTTAGGTGCAGGCCATGCTGAAGCAGCACGAGTCCACGGTCTTGGTTTTGCAAGGTATGTGGTAGATTTATATAATGCGAAATAAATGAGTTCTCAAGATATATGATTGTACAAAAGAACAGTCAGTATGTTTTTATATGTTTTTTCCCTTCATATTGTGCTCAATTATGAACACTTTATAAAGAACATTTATAAAGAAACTGCTGCTATATTGGGTTCTTGGGAGTGAGGAAGATCATTTTAGGTACTATCTCTGAGGAGTGGTTGTAGATAATTTGTATCTTGTCGAATGTGCTCTGTTTGATCAAGCACCCAAAATAGCAGCATCTACGGACACATCAATGCTTTTTGGTTAAATATATAGGCAATTACCATACTATATTAAAAAAATTGCAACTACGAAATTGAGTAATTTAATCCTTCTACATTTAATAGTCAGCAAACTAGTAAGATTGGTAACAATGTTAAATGGTAAATTGTAGACTCCTGAAATTTAAAATATAGATCTATAGGTAGCCCTAGGATTCTTCTATCTAGAACGTATGATATTATCAAATTTAACTTTTGCTTGTTTGCACCAATATCAAACATGCAAGGATCAAATTGCTTAGTTCTACAATATAGAGACAGCTATACTTTTGACTATTGTACTAGAATTGCCTAGATATCTCATAAGAAAAAGTGCATGGCTGCTATTGCTAGAGCATTAATGGCATCAAATCTTTGAGAATATCATTTTTTTTTTTCCAGAAGCTTTCACCCTTTTTAACTTTCCCTTTGGCCTCTTTTTTCCTATATCTTTTGCTCTTGCTGCAGATTGCCACGTGCATGGGAAGATCCAACTACACTTCCATCCACTCAGAAGGAAGCCTCACCTGAGCCAGTCAAGGTAGATGAACCCGCTCCATCAACCACCAATGCTGAAGAAGGTGAATCAGACTATGAAAGCAGCAGGAAGAGAAAGAAGCGCGAGGAGAAGCGACAGGAAAAGCATGACAGACATGAGAAGCGGCATGACAACAAACACGAGAAGCATGAAAAGCGACACGAAAAGAATGAGAAGCGGCATGAAAAGTACTGGAAGCATGAGAGACATGAGAAACATGAGAAACCATATTCCCGTGAATCAGATGATAAGAGAAGTCGTAGGAAGGACAAAGAAAGGAGGGCATGAATCCAATTTTGGACTGAATGTCTTTTCTTTCTGGCCACCTCTGTATCGTTTTCTTGTGTTATGGATTGATATCTTAGTTTCTCTTCTGCTCTTTTTCTTCTTTTTCCTTTGTGCAATGGTATAAATCATATGGTATGATATGTTTTTAGTAATTTGCAGGAGAATGTAGATCACTGTCTGTTGACATCTCACCTGGAAATCTATGAGACACAGTTGAAAATTTTATTGACCAGTTTAAATGGGGGTTTGTCAGGTCAGGTCTGGTCCCATATAGAACTAGGGATCACTTAGAATCAATTGGAAGTGAATCGAAAACCAATTCAACCGATATAAAACCTTAAAACTTCTCAAGAAATCAGTATGTTAAGAGTTTAATAGGTACAATTTGAAGTTTAGAGACAGTAGGTACCATATTTAAATAAGCTCTTATATAAAACCTAGTAAATGTATCAGGAGAAACATTCATAGGAAGAGAGACAGTATGTACCATTTTCCAACATAAGGAACACCTACCGTCACAAGGATCTGGTCCTGTTTGTAGCTTGGTGACAGTTCGTGTATAAAATGATATAGCGTAACATCTCCTGTTATAAAGTTCAATAATGGAATTGCTTGTACAATACGGTTTTCTGCCCACACGTCAGCCAAGAATAAGTGGCATTGATGCAAAATCTCCTGTGTGCCTTGCAACTCTTTTCACACCCTCACGGTTGTTTATGTATAGATAGGCTTAGTTCAACTGGAGCATATTAAACTATTGTCTTTAACTATTTTTTAACTGGTTTGGGTACTTAAATTTTGATTTCGTTATTGAAATTAGCCTTCCCCATTAGAGCCGTTAAAAAAAATAGTTGCAGCCAATGGGACAGTGCTACATCATTTAAAATTGTATTTCCTTATAATTTTCATTTAACAAAAGAAAAATAAATAAACATAAATTAAACATTAATCAAATTATAGGTTGTTATCATAATTGTTCTTTTTGGATAATGTGCATTACTCCTGACAACAATATCGATATCAATCAAATTAAGATTCAATCGGTAATAAAAATAAATTATTAAAATTAAAAAAAATGGTAAAAAAAGAATTTCACCATGGTTCGACTTATTTACACCGTGGTTGCTGGGATTTTTCTGTTTGATGGAACGCAACAAGATTTGCGTTGTAATGCTTTATGATATTCGTTTATTTTTCTTCTGCAAGAGAAAGAGGGCTTGAAGAAAAAGATCCAGGCTACCACCACCACTGACTTTGTCTCCTTTGTAAATATGAAAAAGAAAAGTTTGACATTTTCAGCCTGCTTTCCAATCAAAATTCAATAAAAATCTTTTTAGTTTTACAATAAATTCCTAAACGCTAATTGACTGCAGTTGAAAGCACAAAGCTGGGATGAGATCCCTTAGCAAAGCAATGTTGATTATCCTTTGAAAAGGGCTAATATTAATTTAGGAGAGAATCTTTGATCAACTCTTATATATAAATCTTATGCACCATTGATGAATAAATAATGATACTTCATTATTAAATAAAATAAAAAGTGGAGGATTTATAAATAAACACTAATAACTTTATTCAAACATAATTAGATAATATTTTACTATAACTAAATGCTAAAACTCTAAACTTGAGACTTTAAATCCTAAATTTCAGAACTATTAATATTGAGGGACTCTTAGAACAAGCTCAATGATTTTCTGGGAGAAAGTTGCAGGTACATCAACATACAGAGGGTAGTTTCACCCAACATGGCAGGGGAACATGTTGGTGGTTACTGAAGATTGGTTGGTGTAAGGTTAACACAGGTGCCGCAAGGATGCTGGAGTTTGGACATGCATCATCTGGTGGTGTTATTAGGGATGATACGGGGCAGTGGAGGATGGGATTTGCCTGAAAGATTTGAATATGCTCAATTGTGGAAGTTGAGTTGTGGGGAGCTTATGATGGTTTACGACAAGCTTGGAGTATGGGTATTAGGAAAGTAATCCTCGAGATAGACAACTTAGATGCTATCCAAATGTTACATAATTCTACGTTAGATGTACCTCGATATGCAGTGGCTCAAGATGTTAAACAATTGATTCAGAACGAATGGGAAGTGAAGATACAACATGTCAACAGGGAAGGTAATAGGGTTGCGGATGCTTTTGCTAAACAAGTCCTTAGATGGGAGCTAGGTTTTTACAAATTCTTGCAGCCAACTAATTATGTTTTGAAGCTGATTCATGATGATTTAGAGGCATTGACTAGGATTGAATGAGTTGTTTGCAATAGTTTTTAAAATCTTTATTTACCAAAAAATTTAAGTTTAAATAAAATTATTAGTATTTATTTACAAGTCCTCCATTTTTATTTAATATATAAAATTATTAGTATTTATTTACAAGTCCTCCATTTTTATTTAATATAATGATGATGTATGATATTATTATTCATCAATGGTGCATACGACTTATACATCAAGCTGTTGTTGTATATATACATATGCATACACTCTTGCATTTGCTGGAACTGTATGTAGCTTTCATATATACATTCAACAACTGGATATATCCATCCAGTTACAGGAGGAAGGATTTCTGAAACTGAGCCTCAAAAGTTTGCTCTTCCAGCGGATTTCGAACATAAGGCGACTAAATTTCGTTTCTTCTTGATGGCTACATCGCACATAGCTTTCATATATACATTCAACAAAAAATTTTCTAGATTCCAGTCGACAGATTACTTGAATGAGGAAGGATTTTTTTTAAGCTACTTTCATCTGATGCGTGATTTAGGGCAAGGAAATTGAAGAATTATGGTAAACAAGGGTGAAAAGTTTTTTCTCCGTCTTTTTTTAGCAATTTATTTTGATTTTTTTCTTTTTAAAATGAAAATTAAGGGTATACAATTTTAAATGACTTGACGCTATCCCATTGGCTGCAAAAGAAAGGATTGTATGAAACAGGAATATTATCCCTTTCCAATAGTTTTATGCCACATCAGTATTTTTATCCTGAATTTTAGGATTTTAATTTGGATTTGATTTTTTTCAGGATGAAAATGCTGATGTGGCATAAATCTATTGGAAAAGGGATACAGATGACGTGGCGTTACTGTTTCATACAATCCTTTCCCTGGCTGCAATTGCTTTTTCTTTAACAGCTCTAACAATAGGAGTCAACTTTAGTAATGAAATCAAAGTTTAAATACTCGAATTGACCAAAAAAAGGTCAAGTACCTAATTCAAACAAAAGACGATAGTTTAAAGATTTCCTGTTGAATAAAGCCTTATAAATAATTGGCAATTTTGACGTGATGGTTTATTTACGATAAATTATTTAATGTCCTTAGAAGAAAAATATCTATAATAAAAGGCTTTCAATTGATCAATGCAATGAAACTTATCTCAAAGCGTCTCATTCCATCGAGATTTCTTTGGTTGATAAAAAAAAGGTTATTTTGATTGAATTATTTGAAGAAAATATATCAACTTACTTTTTCGATAATGACAAAGGTTGAATATCAAGAATAAAAGAGATAAATTGAAGAATGACCATACCTAGCCTATTTATAGGCAACTTATTTGGTGGGATTGGGATTATCAAAATTAGAGAGCGAGCTATTTTGTTGGTAAAGTAAAATTGTTTTTTATTTTTGAAAGATTATTTGTTTTTCACTCTTAATGAGTGTAGAAAGTTTCAACGGGAAAGTTCATACTAAGTGTATTTAGATGATGTTGTAATTATCTAAGGGTTAAGATAGATTGAACTTAAAATATTGCTTATACCGTGAGATTTTTTTGATTAAAAACAAATTGGGCTTTCATTCAAAAAGACTAAAAACTAAACATGGACCAAAATTACTGGCCTAGACAGCCTAGCCCGAAAGAGGCTCAGCCAAAAAAATCTAAAAGACAAATTATCCTAAAAAGAATAAATAAATAAAAGAAAACAATAACAGCTGTAAATGAGTTGGAAGCCAACCAACCGTATTACCCAATCAATCCTTATCACCTTTCCAGACCTGTCTATTCTGTCATTTCAAGCTTTAATGGAGGTTTTCATTTTCGAGAAAAGCTTTAATTCCACTTCAATACTCTTCCCTGTGACCGTTGGTAGCCTTTCTCCTCTACGTTTCTTTCCTGAATCTCAATCTGGCTCTCTCTCGCCTTCTCTCCTCGCCATAGCCTCTGCAAAATCTAGGACTTTGTTAATCAGGTAAAAATCATCTTTCCTTCTCAATGATTCCACTGCTAAAACATGCGCTAAGTTGTTAGCTGATCTTGGAGTAAATTCGAATTTCAAACTTCTGTCTCTGGATTTCATGCTATGAACATCACAAATGTATGGACTTATTTTCGACTTATCCTGATCTGGGTTTTGACACTTTTTTATGACTGTTAATGAGTCCCCTTCTACAATACTGTCTTTTCTTTCCATGTCGAGAGCAATTTGTGTCGCGCGCCTACATGCAAGGGCTTCTTCCTTAAACACGGATTGGACCCCTCTGTGGATGACTGCACTTGAGAGTATAACGTTTCCCCTTTTATCTCGAGCAACCACCCCTGATGCTGAGACCTTATTTTTCCCATCAAAAGCCGCGTCAAAATTGATTTCGATTCTGTTCTCAGGTGGGCATTTCCATTTCCTGGTTTCATTTGAGCTTTTTGAAATATTTCTCCTGATTCCGTCCAGTTCCTGCACATAACTGTTTATAAATTTGACAATCTCTTGGCTGGATCTTGTTGATTTGTCATGAATGCGGGAGTTTCTATCGCCCCAAATACTCCATAAGGCTATACAGAAAAGTCTGCATCTCTCCAGCGGCAGAGAAACCATTACCACGATAAGCCACTCACTAAACTCAACATTTGTAATCCCTGTTAAGTCCACATCTGATATCAGTCGCCATATCTCTGCTGAAACAGGGCATTCCTGAAAGAGGTGGTTCAGCGTCTCTTCACCACCACTACACCGAGGGCACATCCTACTGTTGCCCAGTCTCCGAACATGCAAGTTCGCCTTAGAAGCAATGTAGTTCCACGAAATTTTCCAGATAAAAATTTTTACTTTAGTGGATATTTCAACTTACCATAGTTTCTTGTAAAAGTCCCTATAGATATTATGTAAAGCGTAAGCTGTAGGATCCCCATTTTGTAATAGTTTATAAGAACTTCTTACTGAGAAAACACTCGAAGGTTCTCCACTCCAAGCCAGAAAGTTGCCATGAGATTCTATCGACAGAGGTATCTGGAGGATCAATTCTGCGACATCTTCTGGAAAGCTATTGGTAATCAGCTCCTTATTCCATTCTCTTTTAGTATTGCTAATAAGGCCAGCAACTTTACCGCATTACAAATGATCAAAACTGGACAACAATCGACCATTAACATAATCTGGAATCCAAATATCTTGACTAATTGAAATATTCTCACCCGTTCCAACCTTCCACATCAGCCCCTTCTCTAGAGTACCATTGGTTGCCCAAATACTGCGCCAGATATAGGAACACGAACTCCCTAGTCTCGAATGTAAAAAATTACTTTCTGGGAAATATTTGGCTTTGAAAACTCTTGTAACTAGTGAATTCGGAAAGTTTAATAATCTCCACCCTTGTTTTGCTAAGAGAGAAATATTAAAATGAACCATTCTTCGAAAGCCTAATCCCCCTTCTTCTTTGGATCTGCATAGAAACCTCTATTGGCACCAATGTATGCCTCTTTTGCCAGGACCCTTCTGCCACCAAAATCGTGCAAGGATACTCTCTATCTTTTCACATAAAATTTTAGGAAAAAGAAAACAAGACATAGCAAAAGTAGGAATTGCCTGTAGTATAGATTTGATGAAGATTTTTCCCCCCTAAGGATAGAAGTCTGGAACTCCAGCTCTCAATTCACGAAGCGATTCTGTCAGCCAGATTTTAAAATGCTTCCTTTTTACGTTTTCCCACCATATTAGGCAGACCCAAATACTTCTCTGGACTGAACGAACTTCTTACTCCTAGTAATCTCAAAACTGCTGCTTTTGATTCCTCGTTAGTATTTGTGCTGTAAAAAACTGTAGATTTGCCAAAATTAACACATTGCCCTGAACAGCTTTCGTAAACCTACAGTATATCTTTCAAAACCCTTGCCCTTTTCTCTGTTGCTTCACCAAACATTATACAATCATCGGAAAATAAAATATGAGAAATTTTTGGCCCTTTCCTGCTTGCCTTCGCTCCTCTGATCAACCCTTTCTTCTTTGCACTTTGCATAGGGCCGAAAG
Organism: Gossypium australe; assembly: GCA_005393395.2. NCBI lineage: Eukaryota > Viridiplantae > Streptophyta > Magnoliopsida > Malvales > Malvaceae > Gossypium > Gossypium australe. The sequence continues at coordinate 71,411,249 of CM016618.1, forward strand.
CCCATCACTGCAAATGAGGAACAGGAAAAGACTAAGTGGGTCACCTTGCCTTAATCCCCTAGATGGTTTAAAAGTTCTACCTCGACTTCCGTTGATGATCACTGCTTAGGAGACACTAGTAACACACCTCATTATTAGTTCAATCCAATTACTAGCAAACCCCATCTTGTTCATCACCTCTTTAATAAAGTCCCATTCCACCCTATCATATGCTTTACTCATGTCCAGTTTTACCGCCATATACCCCTTCTTCCCTGTTCTCTTTTGCCTGAACGTATGTAGAATTTCATAAGCAAGAAGTATATTATCTGATATCAGTCTACCTGGAATAAAAGCACTTTGAACCTGATCAATACAAATAGCCATTACATCTTACATTCTGTTGGCTATCGTTTTAGCAACTATCTTATACAAAACAGTGCAAAGACTGATCGGTCTAAAATTAACAAGAGAGGTGGGTTTATAAGTTTTAGGAATGAGCACAATGTTAGTCGTATTGGCTGAATCAGCTTCTCTTCCTTCATTGAGCACTTCTAAACGATACCCCAGAACCTCTTTTCCCACAATGTGCCAATACTTTTGGAAAAAAATAGCTGGAAACCCGTCCGGACCTAGTGCCTTTGTAGGCCCCATCCCTTTCAGTGTCAATCTGACTTCTTCTTTCATAAATGGGGCTAGCAGTCTCTCATTTACCTCAACTGAAATGCTTCCTTCAATTCCTTCCAAAATCTCCCTTGGATTAGCAACTCCTTTAGATTTAAACAGATTCTCAAAGTAAAGCTTGGCTTCCTCTTGTATAGCTGCTGCCTCCTCATTAATTTCCTTTCCATTATCCAATATCAGCTTGGAGATGGAATTTGCTCTTCTTCGGGCTGTAGCACAATTATAAAAGAAAGACGTATTTCTATCCCCATACCTGAGCCAGTTAACTCTTGCTCTCTGTTCCCAATACGCCTCATCTTTTTCAATCTCCATATTTAAATGGATTTTCGTATCAACGATTTTCGACAAGGTCACATCATCTCTCTCCTCCTTCATCAAATTCTCCAGCTCTTTTGTAAGTTGCTTTCGTAATTCTCCCTTCTTTCCCTTAATTGTATTAGCCCACTTTGTTAAGCCAATCTGCAAATTTCTTAGTTTGTCCACCAACGGGTCGGATGATGACTCCCAAAATTCTTTAAGGGTCGCTTCAAAAAAGTCCTCCATCGTCCACCAAACTTCAAAATGAAAATCTCTGTCTCTTAAGATTCTACTTGCGTGATCAGTAATAATAAGTAGAGGGCAGTGATTAGATGTTGAATTGGGGAGATGATGAATGCTACCTAGAGGGAACAAATTCCTCCATTTATCGTTTTTCACCCCCTATCCAATCTTTCTCTAATATTTTTTTCTGGAAGATTCCCCCTTTCCTATGTGTACCATACTCCCGAATATCCAATGTCCAATAAATTACATTCTTCTAACGTATCTCTGAAAACCTCCATTCTCTTGTGATCCCTCGGAAGCCCCCCTTCTTTTCAAATGAATACATAATCTCATTGAAGTCTCCAGCAACCAGCCATGGATAATTACCTTCTTGACTTAACCTTTTAATCAAATTCCACACCAAATTTTGATCTCTTGAATATGGTCAACCATACATGCCCGTCAACCTCCATTCCTCCTTATTACTATCTTCTTTGACCAAAACATCCATGTACCATTTAGAGAAACTTCTCAAAGTGACCTCAATATCGTCTTTCCAGGCTAGACATAGCCCCCCGCGAGTCCCTTCAGCTTCCACTTCAATACCGTTGAGCAAACCACAACTCTTCCTGACCTTTTCCATTCGTTTTTTATCTAACTTTGTCTCCATTAAGAAGATCAATCAAGGATTCTGTTGCTTAATTAAGTGTCGCAACCTCCTCACTGCCTGTGGACTCCCCAATCCACGAACATTCTAACTCAAGCTTTTCATTATTTCCGGTTAGCTGACATGATGTCAGCCGCCGATCTTAAATGATTTAGAACGGAATCCAGAAACCCATCAACACACATAATTTCTGCACCCTTAATAACTCCTATGTTTTGATCGCCATTTTTCATTCTTTTCGCTCCATCGTCTCTTGGTCATCTGCATTTTCCTCACCAAACTCCTCTGCTAAATCTTTCCTCTTAATTCCAGCACTTGCAAAACAACGATGATTTATGTGATTTGTTGGCACTTCCAAGTGGACCTCTTTACTTCTGTCAGGCTGTTTCCCCCTTTATTATTATTTCTCTCCTTCAAACCTAACTCAACCTCCACTCTGCTGTCCACCTGCTTCTTCAGTCATTCTTTCCAGCTCACAAGAATCTTTCCCCCTAATAAAAAACCCTGCTTAACATTTGAAACAGCATCTACTTCCAGGCTGCTCTGATGGTTTCCCAGTGTAGTTACGCTGTACGCTCACTTTCTTAACAAATGAATTGAACTTGAGACTCCATTTTCCAACTGCTTTTGATTCAGCTTTTAAAGCTATTGTAAAAGGAGGATCATCTCTAACTTTTTCTTTTTCTGCAGGGTTTAACAGCAAGTAATCTTTGATGTCGTGACCCAATCTTCCACATCCAAAACAAAAAATTGGAAGTTTTTCAAATTTAAAAGGAATCCGTGACTTAATATCATTCTCGCTGGAAACAAAAGTACCTCTTCTCAGGGGTTTTTGAACATCCAAATTAACCCTAACTCTGCATACATCATCAATAATCTCAGATCTAAGAATACCCCCAAAAGTACTACCTATAGCATGCATCAAATCTTTCTTGTCGAACTCTTGTGGGCATGGTCCGATTTTAATCCAATAAGGCGATGAAATAAGTCTAATCTGGTCCCGTTCTATCAGTTTCAATAATCTATCAAAAAGAATAAGATACTTACGAAACAGCCAGGGTCTCCCTTCCATGATTGCCTCCAGATCCTCTTCTAATTCAAATATGATCAAAAACAAATTCTGCCCAGCAACTTGTACGTCGAACTTCTTCTTGGTCTTCCATATACTCTTTAGTTGAGCCCTCAAACTATCTGAATTAAATGATTTCGTTGTCCAAACCGTGCATAACAAAGTCAGCTTTGCACTTGGCACCACCGTTGATTTTTTTATTGATAATTGAATGAGTTCTTCTGCTAACAATGAGATCTCCTCATTGCTCTCCCTCTCCAATCCACCACTCTCTTCCATCCCAAGCCACAGTAGTAGACTGTTTTCTCTAGGACTCTTACAGAGAGCACTCTTGGTTTTCAAGGGTTCTTTTTACACCTCTTTCATGGACTTCATGGCTATCAACTAGACACTAAAATCACAATAAAGAGCACTCTTGGTTTTCAAGGGTTCTTTTTACACCTCTTTCATGGACTTCATGGCTATCAACTAGACACTAAAATCACAATAAGTACATTAGGTGGTAGGCTTTGATACCAATTGAAAAACCTCAAGTTTGGTAGTGAGGTGTGACAAGTGTAGTGGACACGTCTTTTGTCATATAGCTTGGTACATATAAAGATAAATCTAGAGAATGGAATACAAAGAGTTGTTAACGTGGTTCATACTTAACCTACATTTTTGGGGCCTTACCTTGAGGTTTAATAGTAGAGTTTTTCTTAAGGTAAGGCCCCAAAAATGTAGGTTAAGTATGAACCACGTTAACAACTCTCTGTGTTCTATTCTCTAGATTTATCTTTATATGTACCAAGCTATATGACAAAAGACGTGTCCACTACACTTGTCACACCTCACTACCAAACTTGAGATTTTTCAATTGGTATCAAAGCCTACCACCTAATGTACTTAGTGTGATTTTAGTGTCTAGTTGATAGCCATGAACTCCATGAAAAAGGGAAGCTTAATAGTTTGATCACCACAACTCAATGGATCAAATTATGTTTGTTAGAAACCTTGAATGAAAACATTCATTATGTCAATGGATGAAAAGACATGAGGGCTTTTTTGACTGGATGGGAACCATCTTATGTAACAGCCTGTTTTTAGTGAAATCGAAACAGTAGTTTTGAGACCATAAATCCAAGTTTAAAATATTTATATTATTATTATTTTGATGTCTACATCATGATAGTATGATTATATAAAAATTTCGTTAAGAAATTTAATAGTTTGCATGCTCAATTTGATAAAAAGGACTAAATCGCAAAAGATACAAAACTTGAGTTCTATAGGCTAAAGGCACTAAATAGCTAAATAATTTTAATTTATGAGTACTTGGTTTGTAACTAAACCATTTTTTATTTGAGTGGTCAAAGATGGACATTAAATAGGTGGATTTTAAGTTAAAACAAAGGTTAAATTTGTAATTCATTAAATAAGTAAAATTAATTAAAACAAAATGCTATCATCTTTTTCTTGTTTCTCTCCCACCAAAAACACCATTAAAGAAGCTGAAGTTTTGGTTATGGTTCATCTTTCCATGTAAGTGCAATTTTGCTCGATTTTTAATGATTTCTATGTTTTTGGAGTTGTTGTAACTTAATCTAGCTAGCCGAGGGACTAATTTGCAAAAATGTTAAGATTCTAGGGTTTTACCATTGATGAACGTGTATATGTTTTGATGTTTGATGGAAGAAAATGAATCTTTGTTGATAAATAAACAAGTTTTGTAAAGTGATTTTGGTTGAAAATGTAAAATAGGGATTAAATTGAGAAATGTGAAATTTATATGGTAAATGTGTGAAATAATGAAAAATATGGGCTGCTATAAGCTTGTATGAAATTCGGCTAGCATGGGTGTGGATTAAATTGCATGAATTTGTATTTTTATGAGATAGAGACTAAATTGTACAGAAGTTAAAATATTAGGGGGTAAAAGTGTAAATTTGCAAAAATATGTATTTTGGGCTGAATTGAATAGAATGAATACTAAATGGATTGAATTTGATTATTTAGATCAATTTAAGCCTCGTACGAATCTAGATCGAGGGAAAGATAAAGTATCAGACTAGTCGATCTTATTTCATCATTTTTGTGATCGAGGTAAGTTCATATGTTAATAAGCATTAAATTAATTGTGTTTTAAATGCTTTATCATTGCATTATTGATGAATACGACTTCACGGAAATACTCGATGAAGATTTGGCAATATATGATATCCCGATTGAACCTTAGGAATAGATAGGATACAAGTGACATGTCATTAGAAGTTACCATGTTTTGGGTGCTGGTCCTATACATTCTACCGGTGGCTAAGTTTTCCGGCACGTGTTGCGGTTACTCGTCAGCTTGTGTGAGCAGTACTGTATAGCTATGTCTTGACCGTCAGCTTGTGTGAGCAGACCTAGTGATAGCTCGAGAGTAAGCATTTATATAAGATATGAGATTGAGATGTTTTCGACCATGTATTGGCACTTAGTATGCGAGATTCCCGAGTATCCGATATTATTCGAAATGGTTCAACGGGTATATTGATGATATGAAAGAGTAAAAGATTGATATGTACCAGTACAGGTATGTTCATGAGTTTTATAAGCATTGAATCTATAAGATTTGTGAATTCATGTCTAACCTTTTGGTTGAATATGTGTTAGGCTTTTGGATTCAAATTAAGTTGCATTATGTTATGTTATTTACTTAAATTATGAATGAATGGTAAGATGTACTTTTTAGCCATACGAGCTTACTAAGCTTAATAGCTTACTTTGTTTACTTTTCCATGTTTTACAATGATTTCGAAGCTTGCTCAGATTGGAAGTTTTCGGAGATCTTATCATACTATCCAGCCATTGTTTTGGTACTTTTGAACTATGTATATTTTGGTTATATGGCATGTATAGGTCTTTTGGCTAAGGTAGCCTTTATGTCTTGATGAATTGTGGCCATTTGAATTGGCTTGTAAGTAGTCATATATTTTGAAATATATATGTATGTAAATATGGTCTTGTGAAATGTGGTGTTTAGTTGCTATATGATTTCTTTTCTTGTGAAATTGTGTTCTGGTACCAAATAGTTGGAATTGAGAGTGTATTAGCATGCTAAGCATTAGGCAAGATAATGCATAAAGAAAATGACCATTTAGGTGAATGCTTGAAGGTGATTTGGTATGAATTGAAATGGCATATTGAATGTGTGTTAGGCACAAAAAGTGTAGATATGCATTTGACCATTTAGGTAACTTTTGGTAGTGATATTGGTATGATTTTGAGTGGTCAATTGTGATGTTTATGAGCATTGTTGGTTGTTGGTAAAGGCATTGCATGATTTGAATTTGAATTTTGGTTAGTTTGAATGCTCATTGATGATATAGTCATATGATATTTGATGTGTTTAGGTGGTTGCAAATTTGGGTGAGAAAAATGGCTTGCAAAATAGCTTATTTTTGTCCACACGGGCAGAGACACGGATGTGTGTCTCAGCCGTGTGTGACACACAGATAGGTGACACGACCATGTGATCCCATTTTGAATATCCACACGGCCTGTGAAACGGGCGTGTCTCTTGGCCGTGTGAGACACACGGCCTGGCCACACGGGCGTGTGTCCCCTGCACTTTGAAAATTTTCAATGTTTTTCTACAAATTTATTAAGTATTCAATTTAGTCCCGAACCACTTCTAATGCTTGTTTTGGGCCTTGAGGACTCGTGTTAGGGACCATATGATTGTTTTTGAATGACTTCTGTTTGGATTTGAGAAATGTATATGAAAGGTATGATTATTTAATAAATAAGTCCGGTAATACTCCATAACCCTATTCCGGTGACGGATACGGGTTAGGGGTGTTACATCTTACACTAAAAAAGTGGTAGAGCTTATGAAGTAAAACCAAAAACGACTTGGACTACCAACAAATAAAGGGTTTTAATTTCAAAATCCTCAGTGTTATATTTAATGGTGCAAATGGTAAAGCGTTTAGGAAATTTTCATGATTTGTTTTTGCCAAAGAAGCATAAGGCAGTCTCGAAACAACCCACTAAGATATTCCTGGAGTGAAATTGTCAAAACTACAAATGCTCGCAGTTAGATTTGAAATCATATTTAATGATGAAATCATATTTGATTTTTATGCTAGAGTTTGTGAAATCATTAAAGAAGCTTTTGATCTTGGTAAACAATATTCTAAGGTAAAATTGATATGAAATGTGTTGAGATACTTGCCAAAAAGATTTGCTATCAAAGTTACTATCATAAAAGAAGCAAAAGACATTAACACTATGAACATAGATAAGTTGTTGCCTCATTACATACATTTGAGATGAACCTTGAAAAAAACCAAGAGACAAAATTAAGGAAGAGAAAATATTGGCTCTCACCATTGCTTTAAGTGTTGCCATAGAGGAACCCAAATCTAATTCTGTAAAAAAACTTGCACATCTTGTCAAAAATTTCAACAAAGATTACAAGTTCTCTAAGAATAGTATGAATTTATATGCTAATCGATTTTCTAACAAAAGAAAAGGAAAGGTTGATAAAGAGCCTAAGAAGAAAGAAACCCAATGCCATGACTACTGAAACTCACATACAAGTTGAATTCATAAGCACTTAAACAAAAGAATAAATCTCTCAATGTTACTTGGAGTAATCGGGTTCATGAGAGTGAAGATGAAGAATAGATGAAAACTATGTTGCTTTTATTGCTAAATCCAAAGTTGTTACTCCTTATGTTGCCATATTCTTTAAGATAGATTCAGAATGAGGCAATGAATTAGATGATATCTATAATATCTCGAAAATTACTACAGTAAGAAAGTAAGATATCATCCTTGATATAGTAAAATCAGGAAATAAAGTGACAAAAACAAGAGAGGAAATTTTGAGTTATGTCAACATTAGGGAAGTATATTATGATATATTAATTCAAGAAAGGACTAAATCGTAAAAGTGAGAAAAGTTTTGTGGCCCAAGAACAAATACTCAAAATTTAAAGTGTTAAAGTATAAATATGAAAAAGTTGAAGGACCAATAGTGCAAATATTTTAAGGGTGGAATGATCTAGAAACTAAGGCAAATGGATGAACTAGGACCAAATTGAATAGGTGAAGAATTATGAGGGACTAAATCGTAATTTTACCAAATTGAGTGATGAGTCAATGGAGGAATTTTCAAAAATCATAAGGGGCGAAATGGTCATTTAGTAAAGAAGATAATTATGGAGACTTAATGATTGAGGACTAAAGTTGGTGGCAAAACATGATTGAAGGGTCAAAGTGTAAATAGTTAATTTAAAAGATATTTTGATTAGATTTTTATATAGAAAAGTCTAGAGAAATTAGGAGAAATGAAGGAAAAAGGGCTATAAATCACCCTATCACTCATGGTTCTCACGTTACCCCTCCATGCTATTAACTTAAGGTTTGTTTTTCTTTCAATTTAGTCCTTTTTTATCATTTCTTAATCAATTGAGCTCCGACCTTCAAAATTCTCCATAAGTAGTAGATGAAATTAATAGAAAATAGTAGTACAATTTCACAAGATTAGCATCCATGGTTGTCTTAGAAGATAGAGAAAATAAGGGATTGTGAAGAATACAAGAAAATGAGGTAAGTACTTCAATATTTCTATTTAATTTAACTTAAACCAAGTATAGAGTATACTAAATTGATTTAATTAATTGTGAATGTGCAAATAATATGTATGAATTTAAATTAGTACAATAACGTAGTAGGAAAATGATTAGATTTTAAAGTGTACAAAAGTTTATGTGTGAGGAATATTGTTGTGCTAGAAAGTTTAAAATGAAAATTTGAGTGTTAGTGAATTAATTACAAAATGATTTTATAGTGATATTATATTAGATGATGAATTCTTAAGATAATAAAGGTTAAATTGTAAAAGTGGTGAAATTTATAATTGAAATGAGAGAAGTATTTTTAAAGCTATATGTTGATGATAAGCGAAATATAAGGATTAAATTGAATGACAATTAAAAGTACAATGGTTATGTGTGACTAAATGAAAGTTAATGAAACGAATCTTGAAAGAGTAAAATTGGCATTAAAATAGTTTCTGGACAACAACAATGGTTCAACTTTGAAAAATCACAAAAAATTGTGAAAATCGAATTAGAGGTTTATAAAATATGAAATTAAAGTTTATTGGGTCTAGTTTTTCATGGAAGAAATGGTGTAAGCAATGGAATTGTAAATTATGAGATATAATAAATTTTGTGAGATAAGGTTAGAATGATTTCGAGTTCCCTTGTTCTAACTTTGGAAAATTAGCAAAAATTGTAAAAAAATAATTAGGGTTTTAAATTTATATGTTTAAATTCTTAATGATTCTATTTTCAAGAAACAAATGGAAACATCATCCAAACTCCGTACTAAGAGATAATTAATTTTTAGTAAAGAAAGGTCGAAGCTGACAAACAACAGAACAGGGATAAATTTGAAGATTTTACTGTACTTATTGGCTAAATTATAAATTCTAAAATTTTTATTGTAGAAAGATATTTGAGTCTAGTTTCAAAAACAACAAGCGGATCTTAATTTAGAATTTTTTAGCTCAAGATATAAATAATTTAGTGACTATGACTCAAGTGGACATATTTGATATGAACATATAAGTAATAGTGGAATTATAGATAATGTTACATATAAGTATGTTATATACATTAAGGATGTGGAATGGAGAGGAGAAGGAGGAAAATATATATGAATATTCAGCTAGCATGAGTTACGTTAAAAATGGCTAAATTGCATGTTTTAGGCCCAGGGACTAAATTGAAAAAGAGTAGAATTTTAGGGGTAATTTTGTAAAAATTTCAAAAATGACCAAATTGCATGAAATGAACTGTTTTATTGTCTAAATTAATATATTATCAAGTGGGTTTAGAGCATTAATTTTGTTGTATGATGATATTATAAAGTAATTTTGTTAAATATTGATGTTAGTATTAAATTGTGAAAATAGTTAAAATATTAGGTTTTGGTATTAAATTACTATTTTATTAAGGGCTTTTTGATAGCCTAGAATATTTGGATAAATTATTGATTGAGGAAAATTAGTTGATTTGATAGATTAACTAGTTAAAGGACTAAATTGTAAAAGTTGTAAAAGTTGGGGTAATTATGTAAATTTGAAAAATTGAAGGTATAAATAGTGAAATGATTGGAACTGAAATATATACTAATGAATGAGTAATTTTATATTTTAGATCAAGATTTCGTATATACTCGTGAAAAAGGAAAAATAGCGGAATAGTCTCTAAACTCCTACAATTATTACAATTCAATTCAGGTAAGTTTGTATGGTTAAACTTTAATGTTTATTTATTAAATTGATGAATGGTATTATGTATTTGTTCATATCTATTACTGAAAATAAAATTATTGTTAAAATATGAAATTGAATTAAATGTTCAAAACAAGTGGAACGTAAGACCATGGTTGGACCATGACACTATGAAATTGACGGATAAGACCATAACTGGGTTATGGCACTATGAATGTAAGACCATGGTTGGACCATGACAGTGTTTATATGTAAGACCATAGCTGGGCTACAGCATTCTGATAATAACACCATAACTAGGTTATAGCACTATAAATGTAAAGGATGAATTGACGACAAATTAACGAAGTAAATCGAGGTTCAGCATTTGTTGCGAACTTTTGTGTTTACTTTCCGTTTAGCTCTCACAAGCTTCCGTTAACTCATATGAGTTTTAGTTTAACCTTTATGGGTTTTCGTTCAGCTCTTTTGAGCTTCAGTTTAACTCTTATGGATTTCCGTTCAGCTTTTACAAGCTTCCGTTCAACCCTTACGGGTTTCTGTTTAGCACTTATGTGCTTCAGTTAGCCTTCAGGCTTCTGAAAATGATTGTACTCATATCCGTAAGTCATTCTTCGAATGGTAAGTTATTGGGAGTTGTCTTGGATGATATCTGTATATGAAGAAACAGTAAAAGATGATATGTATCATAAAATGAATATATATATATATATATATATCAATATCTTGATATGTTGAAACATGAAAATTATGTAAATTGAGACGAGTAATAAATTCAAGTGTGACATGTTGATATAATAAGGTTATTGATATTGAAATTATATGAAATATGTTCAAGTACACTAACAAGTGTTGTTGTTTGATACTTAGGCAAATGCCAAACTATTGGTTGAATGGTAATATGTTTAATTATAAAATGCATTGAAATGGTAAGTGCTGAGATGAAAATATGCTTGTGCTTAATGAAAGAGTGGTAAGGTTTAAGTTATGCAATTTCTTATGAAATGATTTATCATGTGATTAATTCGAAAAAGGTCTATGTTTAAATACACCAGCTTGTATCTATGATGGAATGATATGCTTATGATAGGTGTGTTATGCATAATGAATGAATGTGGAAAGTAAAGAAACGCAAATGAAAATAAAGAAATTTGGAAGAGTTAAAGTTGTTTAAAATCCTATTATGCTAGGAATAATATGTATAAGTGATACTGTAGATTTATTCACCTAGTGAGTTGTTAAATATAACTTCATGAGTATTGTGGTATCAATATTGGATTATTCTTGATATGTTTAAATTTCATTTTTAAAAGGAAGTATTATGATTAAATTTATACAAGCTTACTAATCATTCATTGCTTATGTAATTGTTTTCCTTTACTTTTCAGATTATCGGAAGCTCGATTGGGTTGGAAGCTTGTCGGAGTTGTAGCACACTATCCATCGGTTCTATAGGTACTTTCGAATGTTTTGATTTTGGTTATAATGGCATGTATAGGTTGACATAGAATTGGGTAAGAAACATGACTTGTAAAATGGCCTATTTTCGTCCACACGGGTAAAGACACGGGTATGTGTCTCAACCGTGTGTGACACACGGCTAGATGACACGACCGTGTGTCCTCTATATCTTAAATTTACACAAAACAAAATACTCACACCGGCACGAACACGGGTTGAGACACGACCATATGTCTTTATTTTGAATGCCCACATAGCTTGAGACACGGGTATGCCTCCAAACCGTGTGAGTCACACGACCTGGCCACACGATGGTGTGTTCCCTGCACCTTAAAAAAATTATGAGTTTTCGACTTAGTTCCTATTTGTTTCTAATTGGTAATTTGGGCCTCAAGAGCTTGTTTAAAGGACAATATGTATGATTTTGATTGCTTTCTAATATGAATGCTAGATGAAATGAAATGTCTGATAAATAATTTGTAAACTTCGGTAATGCTCTATAACTCTGTTCCGACGATGGATTCGGGTTAAGGGTGTTACAATATCATTGATATAAAAGAAACATAAGAAAAGTTGTTGGATAGATGTGATGTGACATGTAAAGACAATGAATCACTCAAAATTGAAAGAGGTAGAAAAAGAGATAGATGTCGCCAAGGAAATGTTTAAGAAATTCGGATCTAGAAGTGATAAACTTGATAAGATTTTGGCTATTGGAAGAAGAGAAACTAGACACAAAGGTTTAGGTCATATCGATAAAGGTGAAAAAAAAATCTCTTATAGTATTTTTGTTAAAGTTAATGAAACTTTTATTTCATTTCTAAGGCAAGTGAAAGACATTTAGAAAGCCTACATGTTATTACTATGGTTTAGTAGGCCATATTAAATTTAAATTCTAACAATCCATTTTCAGTAGAATCGGAACAGTGGTTTCAGGACCACAAATCCAAGCTGAAAAGAAATTTATTTTAATATTATTGCATGGTCTGCATTATGATAAGAATGTCATATGAAAATTCTGATAAGAAAATTTTACCGATTATGTGTTTAATTATGAAAAGGACAAAATTGCATAAAATGCAAAAGTTGAGTTCTAGTAGTTATAAGTACCAAATAGCTATGGAATTCAAAACTTGAGGTCCTTATATGGTAATTAGACCATTAAAGAAAAGTTAGTAGATATTTTTGATGAATCATCTATGGAAAATTAGAAAAAGGCAAGGACTAAATTGGAAAGTGGAAAAATTAAAAGATGATAATCAAATTAAATAGAAAATATCATCTTATTTTTCATCATCTTCCCTAAAATTTCTATGGAAACCCTAGGAAAGAGAAAACATGCAATAGCCCGTTTTTGGTCAAATCGGAACAGTGGTTTCAGGACAATCAATTCGAAGTCAAAATAAATATTTTATTATGATTTTAATGCCTACAGCATGATAATATGATTGTGTGAAAGTTTCGTTTAGAAATTTTATCGTTTAAATGCTCAATTTGATAAAAAGAACTAAATTGCGTAAAGCGTAAAACTTGTGTTCTATTAGCTAAAGGTGTTTAATAGCTATAGAACTTTAAATTAGAGGTCCTTATGTGGTAATTACCATTATTAGCATGAGTGGACAATTATGGACAAGCATTAATGATTTTGTTATTTTATAACCAAGGTTAATTTTGTAATTTGGTAAATAAAGGTTAATTAAATAAAACAAAGTCAAGTATCATCTTTTATTCTCCATCTTCAACCAAAAATTAGGTCTTTGGAAGCCATTGTTGAGCTTTTACATTCGGCCAAGCTTCCTAGCTCAATTGTAAGTCCATTTTTGTCCCGTTTTTAATGATTTCTGCGTTTTAAGATCATTGCAGCTAGGTCTAGCTAGCTCAGGGACTATTTTGAAAAACTTTTAAAGATTTAGGATGTTGCCATTGATGAATAAGCATGTATTTTAATGATTGATGATAGATTATGAATGTTTGATGATAGTTATACAAGTTCTGTTAAGTGATTTTTAGTGAAAATGCAAATTAGGGATTAAATTGTGAAATGTGGAAAATTTGTGGTTAAAATATGAAATAAATTAAAAAAATGTGCTGCTAGGGACCTAATTGAAATTCGGCTAGCATGGGTTTTGGTGGAATTGCATGAATTTGTGATTTTATGAAATAAGGACTAATTGTAAAAGTTGTGAAATACTAGGGGCAAAAGTGTAAATATGCTTTAATGAATGTTTTGGATTAAATTGAATAGAGATATTATTAAATAAGTTAAATTTGATATTATATAGATCAAGAACAAAAAAATACGGACTTAGATAGGGGGAAGAACAAGGTTTTGGATTGATCGATTTGTTTTGCCATTTTTGTATCCGAGGTAAGTTCGCATGTAATAAATTGTGTGATAAATGTATTTTAAATGCTTTGATATGGCTTAAACTGTGAATACGAGACTACGGACATATTCGAAAATGATTCGATGACATTCGGCATTGAAAATCCCGGTTGAGCCTTAGGAATAGCTTAGGATACGAATGACATGTCATTAGGGCTTATTGTGATTATGTGATCCGGGTGCTGGTCCTGTATGTCCTACCGGTGGCTGAGTATACCGGCATGTGTTGCGGTTACTTGACAGTTTGTATGAGAAGCACCGTGTAGCTACGTCTTGACCCACATCTTGTGTGAGCAGGCTCGTTGATAGCTCGAGAGTGAGCATATATGTTATATAATATTGAGATAGCATTGGCTATGTATGTGGCACTTTGGTGCGAGTTTCTCGAGTATCCGATAGTATTCCGAATGGCTCAACGGGTAAATGGTTGAGCATGAGATTGATACGATATGGTATAGGTATGTACATGAATCGTATAAGCTTTGAATTGAAGAAATTGAGAAGTTTGCATACAATCTTATGATTTAAAGATGTGAAAGGTTTGTTAGATAATATGAGCTACATATTGATATATTTGAATTGTTGAATTGTGTATTTATGATTTCATTAAGTTTATTTCATATGAGCTTACTAAGCTATAAAGCTTACTTTTTTTATTTTACTGTGTTTTATAGTGACTTCAAAGCTAGCTCGGATTTGAGGATCGTCGGAGACTACGTCACATTATCCAACTATCACCTGGTACTTTTGAAATTAAGTTTTGGGTCATATGGCATGTATAGGGACTTTGGGTCATTTTGGTATATATGTTGCTTATGAATTTAGCCATTTGAGTTTGCTTGTAAATGTTTAAAGTTTGGTTTTGTGTATAGCCATGAGAGTTGGCTTATTTTGGCAAATATGGTGTTGTATATATATATGTGTTAATGCTCCTTGGTGATGTGGTCATAATTGATTGTGAATGGCTTGAGGAAGTTTAGCATTTAAGGTAGTTAATGATTTGACATTGATATTATATGCTTATGGTTTTAGGCAAGGTAAAATGCTTGGTTTAAATAGTGCATATAGATGCTTTGTGAATGTGAAATTGGTATGATTTGAATTGGCAAAACATGGTAATATGAGCATGTTGATTATTAGTATTGAAATAGTGAATTATGCTTGGTTAGAGTTGATGTTAAATGCCTATTTATGCCTTGTTGGTGTGCCAATTGGGTTGGTGTGGATATATGCAAATTTAGGGTGGCAAATTGGCTTGGTAAGTAGCCTATTTTTGTCCACACGGGCAGAGACACGGATGTGCGTCTCAGCCGTGTGTGACACGCGTTGATGTACATGGCCGTGTGTCCCTTGTGTTGAATTAGAAACTAAGTCAGCATGCCCCACATGGCATCACACACGGACGTGTGACTTGGCCGTGTGGCATAAGTCAGTATACCCTACAGGTTCGGCACAACCTAGCACACAGGCTGGTACACGGGCGTGTATGGCCATTTTTAGGGCACACGGGTGTGTGTGTTGGCCATGTGACCCAAGTCAAAGAGTTACACGAGGTCGGCCACGGGCTGGGACACGCCCTTGTGCTTCTATTTCAAGTGTCCAAATAGCCTGTGACATGGGCGTGTCTTTGGCCGTGTGAGATACACGGTCGGGCCACACGGGCATGTGTCCCTTGTTTTTGAGAAAAAAATTTAAGTGTTCTAAGAGTTTCCAAAGTTATCGGTTTAGTCCCAAATTACTCCCAATGCATGTTTAGGGCCTTGTAGGCTCATATTAGGGACAATATGATTGGTTATGATTGAATTGTATTTGAATTGATTAAATTGTATGTGAAATGTATGTTTAAATGTGTGACAAGTTCGGTAATGCTCCGTAACCCTGTTCCGGTGTTGAATACGGGTGAGGGGTGTTACAAAACAAGCTTTCTTGGCTTAATTGAGTAAGTATTCTTGTCTCGTTTTTAGTAATTTTTATATTTTTAAGATCAGAATAGCTTAATCTATCTATTTTGGGGATTAATTTGAAAAGTTATCAAAATATAGAAGTTTTTCCATGGATAAATATGCTAAAATTTTGAAATTTATGGTAGAAAATGAAAGGTTGTTGATAGCTAAACAACTTTTACAAAGTGAATTTTGATGAAAATATGATTTAAGGATTAAAGTGTAAAAATGTAAAAGTTGTGGAAAAATTCTGAATTTTTTGAAATACATGCGTTGTAAAAGTTATATGAAAATTTTTTTAAAGCTTGAAATAAGGATTAGATTGCATGAATTTCATTTTCCGAGCCTAGGGACGAAATCGTCATTTGTGAAAAGTATAGGGGCAAAATAGTAATTTTGCCTAGGATGTGAATTGAATTAATTTGAGTATGAAATGGATTAAATTGGTGTTAAATTCATTTATATAGATCCTGAAAGACCTAATACTGAGTTGGATCGAGGAAAACAAAAAGTTTTAGATTAGTAGAATTCGTATACGAACAAGTATCGAGGTAAGTTTGTGTAACTAAATTGTGTACATTTATATGTTTGAATTAAATGTTGTGTATGTGAATTGTATAATTATCATGTATATGAAATTGATTGAATATCCGATAATGCCTGATAAATGTTAAGTTCCGTTTGATCAAATGAAAATCAATGGATACAAGTTTCCCGTATTGTTTGTGGTCTTGCATATGTTGCAGACACACCATAGCTCAAAAGAGCATCCCGTTATTAGCCCTCTCGAGCTTCCTGTTATAGCTATTCGGAGCATCTCGATAGGTTGGGATCCTACATTTGTTGTGGACACATCTTAGCTCTTATGAGTGTCCCGATTGTAGGCTCTTCATGAGCTTCCTGTTAAATTGGCTCTTTGTGAGCTTCCCGATAGTGCTTGCTTGAACTTCCCGATATTGGCTATCCAGAGCTTTCCGTTACATGGCTCTTTGTGAGCTTCCTGATATGGTTCTTTGTGAACTTCCCGATTATGGCTCTTATGAGCTTCCCGTTATATGGTCCGGATAAGCTTCCCGATAGACTCTTTATGAGCTTCCTGAAATGGCTCTGTGTGACCTTCCTATTACAAGGCTCGAGAGTGTGCTTCCCGATTATGTGCCCTAATTGGGTACCCCTGGAAATGAATTGACGAATTATAGTAATGTACACTAAAGTGTACCATATGAGCTTATCCATCGATATTTTAAATAAATTCAACGGGTAAAGTTTTGACATGGCTAAACTGAACTTGAAATGATTTGTCATTAAAGTGTACATGTAATATGAAATTATTATATGGAAAGCATATGTATATGAAAAACATTAAATGATGAGCTCATCCATGTTCTTGGTATTATGTGAATTACTTGACTAACATGATTGGTAAAGTTGTGTTTTAGGCTATAAGCCAAATTGCTTGGATGCATTATTGTATGATTATATTAAATGTAAATATATGGTAAGTTAAATTCCTGTTATATGACATTAAATGCTTACTAGATTTTCTTTTTTATTTTATTTTATAGTGCTCGAAAGCTCGTAAAGGTTGGAGAAATGCCGGAGCATCATCACACTATCTACCAGCTTGTTTTGGTATAAATAGTAAACTTATTTTGGTATAATGACATGTATAGGTTAACTTTTCCAATGTTAGTATGTAAATGGTTGTTATAATCTGGTCATTGGAATGGCTAGAATGATATGTTTTGGTATATAATTATAAGGTCATAATATGTTTGATGTGTTTTGAAATGGTTAAGTAGTAGATGATATATGAATCAAATGGTAAATTAATTTGAGTTAGTATATATGATACAAATTTACCTAAGAACATAAATGAAAATTTTGTAAGCTTAATCATTTGAATATACATGTTAATATATCTTATACAATACTAGTATTAGGCTTGATTATAATGTCTTGAATTGGTTGGTGAATGTGTATAAGTATTGTTGTAGGTTAATGGCAAATTTGGGTAAGAAATACGGCTAGAAAATGGCCTTATTTTGCCCACACGGGTAGACATACGGACGTGTGTCTTAACCGTGTGTGACACACGGCCTGGTACATGGGCATGTGGTTTGGCCGTGTGTCCTCTGCATGCTAAAATTTAGAAACAAAATGCTTAGAATTGGGCACTTGTGTGGAGATATGGACGTGTGTCTTGGCCTTATGAAACCTGCACCTAATTTGTGAAAAATAAATTGACCACACGGCCTAGCACACGTGCGTGTGGTAGCCCGTGTGACACAAGTCAGAGAGTTACACGGGTAAGGAAACGAGCTGGGACACGATCGTGTGCCTCACATTGAATGCCCACACGGCTTGAGACATGGGCATGTCACTTGGCCTTGTGAGCGACACGGCCTACTCACAGAGGCGTGTGACCCTTGTATTAAAGAATTTTTTTTTTTAAATTTCGCGAAAAATTCTTTGAGATCTGGATTTTGATTCTAATGTTTAAATTGGGCCTCGAGGGTCCATTCAAGGGACAATATGATTATTTTTGGATATGAATAGTAAATCCTCTAACCAAATTAAGCCTTCTTCCAAATGATAAATGAGTGGTTTACAGAATTCATAAGAACAAATCCTGCTATACAACAACCTCCCCCTCCTGCTCCTCAACCGATTTTTGAAATACTAGAAGGTGATGAACCTGTTAGAACTGGTAAGCCTCTTGTAGATAAAATCTGTAAATATAGGGCAGAAGAATTTAGGGCAACTGCTGAAGATGATCCGAAGAGGGCTGAGTTTTGGTTGGAAAATACCATCAGGGTTCTAGATGAATTATCATGTACACCCACTAAGTTTTGGCACATGGGTATGTGGTTTAGCCATGTGTCCCCTGCATCCTAAAATTTAGAAATAGAATGCTCAGAATTGGGTACACAGGCGGAGACACGGGCATGTGTCTCAGCCATGCGAGATACACAGCTTAGAACACAGACTTGTGTCTTGGCCGTGTGAAACCTGCACCTAATTTGTGAAAATTAATTGACCACATGGCCTAGCACACGGGCGTGTGGCAGGTTGTGTGGCACAAGTCAGAGAGTTAGACGGGTAAGGACACGGGGCTGGGACACGGCCGTTTGCCTCACATTGAATGCCCACACGGCCTGAGACATGGGCATGTCACTTGGCCGTGTAACCCACAAGGCCTACTTATACGGACATGTGACCCCTGTATTAAAGAATTTTTTTTTAAATTTCACGAAAAATTCTCTAAGATTCCAATTTAGTCCCGACTTGATTCTAATGTTTAAATTAGGCCTCGAGGGTCCATTCAAGGGACAGTATGATTATTTTTAGATATGAATAGTAAATGATATGAATTATCTGTATTTATTTTGTAAACTTCGACAATGTTTTATAACCCTGTTTCGACAACGGTTACGGGTTAAGGGTGTTTAATAAATGCTATAAGTTGCGTAGTGATTTTAAAAAAAAAACCAGTCATATGGTTTCCATGTTTCAACCCTCTTTACCACAAGTTGAAATCAAATGCATCAACAAATTTGGAATCCATCCCCTAAAAATGTTAGCAGGTCAATATGCCATTATTATGATGTTGTCGCATTAAACCTCATTATTATAAGCTTCTCAATGATTTAAGAAAGAAGCGAAATAGAAATGTTGCATGCAAAGTTCCCACAAGACAAGAAACATGTTGATCTTGTCAAAAAGTGTGGGTGACACTATATAAAATTCTTTATAATTTATTATATTTATTATAATATTTATAAGTTTGTATCAATTTTATTTTTTATTTTAAAATTAAAATTTAATGATTTTTTTTTTTATAATTTTTATGAGAATCCAAATTCCAACTCAAGAACATGTTGGGCTTAACCTTTTACCAGACTCATTTGATAAGCTTAAAAGATTACAAAAATTAATACATGCATGGATGTGTTAAATCTTATTAACTCAAATTTATCGAAGTTGCTGTTTTTCAAGGGCAAATGACCAAAATATACCAAATTTTAAAAAATTTACGGAAAGTGGTCAAAAAAATAATTATTTACTGAAAGGGTCATTTCCCCCGAAAACGCGTCCACGTCAGCGTGTTTTCAAGGGATGCAGCAGGAAAACACGTCCACGAGGGAACACTTTCTGCCACATCAGCAAAAAACGCTTCCTTGAGGGCGCGCTTTGCTGATGTGGCAAAAAACGCTCCCCCAAGGACGCGTTTTAGCTCGTGTTTTTTTAAAAAAAAACTATTCTCAAATTTTTTAAAAATTTACGAGAATAAACCTTTATAAAGGCTCAAAGTGACAACACCATTTTTTAAAGGTGTCATCAATTAATAAGGAAATATAACTTACAAAGGAAATCTTTATATAGACCTAAAGTCTCATTTCTCTTGTTTTCTTGAGCAAAGTGGGATATGAGATATGTGTATATATAGACTCATGAACAGTTTTGCAGCTTATTCCTAAATAATGTGGGATTCCTTCCTCTTTTAACTAACAACATGAGATGAAATGCTACATTATATTTGATTTTTTTTACTTCGAGTTTAAATTTTTTTACAAAAAGTTAACATTTGTTACATTATAAATAAAACTTTTAAACTCTATAAGTAAAAAAAATATAAAATATAAAATGAGTATAGTAAAATATTTAAAAAATTACTAATAGTTGAGTGATCATTTTGTAAGTTTTTATAATTCGATAGCTATAAAATATAGTTAAGTGACTACTAATGTAATTTAATCTAGATATAAAATATAAAAAATAATTATTATATTTTATGTATATTATATATTTCTATAAAAAAACTAATTTAACATAATTATATACTATGTTTAAATAGATTATCTATCTAGTCAAAATATATCTGAAATAAATTTATCTGCATCCATTAGGTGATGAAAATTAAATTAAATTAGAATTAAAAAAATTAATTAGTATAGTAAAATATTAAAAATAAATAAATATTTAAAAAGATATATCAATTTTTTAAAATTACAAAAAAAATACTATTTGAGTACCAAATACTCACCATTTATTTATTAATCAAACGGTTTATTCTCGTAAATTTTTAAAAAATTCGAGAATAGTTTTTTTTTTAAAAATAGGGGCTGACGTGGATGCATTTTCGGGGGGGGGGGGGGAATGACCATTTTCGGTAAATAATTATTTTTCCGGCCATTTTCGTAAATTTTTTTAAAAAACGGTATATATTGGTCATTTGCCCGTTTTTCAAACTTAAAAAATCAACCAATTTGCAACAAGTTTTCAGATGGGATCCAAGCATTTCTAGGTTGAGATGCCTTCATACCGGTTGAAAAGTTATCTTTTAGCTTCAAAACGCACTTTCAATCATCAAAGCTTAATTGATTTTTTTAAAAAATTAGTTAAATATATTTAAAATATTTTTTAATTACATTAGTTTTTCAATTTATGATTTTTTTTGAAAATTTGATAAATTTAATAATATACAACCGATTTGTAAATAGTGATTATATATTTGATAGGCATTGAAACCACCAAATATAAATTCATATAACAAAATAAGAGTAAATAACAATATAGAGCAATAAAGTCAAATTCACAGGGACTAGCTATCTAATGTTGCCTTTTTCGTGACCAAAATCGTTGTCGCGGTTACAATCGTACCCACGACCTATGCATAAAAAAATAAAAATGAGGGGTTTAAATTGATTAAGATAATAAAATAAGAAAATATGAAGTGTAATAAAATAAAATAAAATAAAAACAGATTTAAAAACGCAAAAATAAATTCAAGAAAATAAAATAAATAGATAAATAAAATATTTTTAAACTTAGCCTTAACCTCGATGTACTTCAATCTTAAGTCATAGAGGAATTGTGGGTAATGGAAAAGGGAAGGGACTTAGAATGTAATTAATTCAAAAAGGGTTGAAAGTAAAAAAAGAAAAACATAATAGAAGTTTGCAGTATGAAAATGGCGCAGGAAAAGGGTGAAAAAAATAAGAATTTATTAAATGCGAAATGTGGAGGTAAAGTGTGTGTTTATTTGATTGTAATTAATAGGTATTTATATAAATTTTTAGTGCTAAAATTTAGTTAAATTTTTTTTAAATATTATCACTAAATAATCCTAAATATTATCATTAATATTTTAAAATTTAAAAATTAAATTTAAATTAGAGATTAAATTTAAATAATTACAGAGTTATAAAAATATTAAAAATACTTTTTGTTCCAATTTAGCCTATTTTTATAAGAGTTTGAATTCAACCCATTAACCTTATTCTTGATAAAAAAATATATAAATTTAATAATATTTTATTCGATAACTAGCTAAAAATAAATATATTAAAAATATAAATTTATCTTAGTACAATATTAATTTAATATTTGATTCGCAACCTAACATAATTACTAATGTTCACAAAAAGGATAAAATAGAACACTGCCAAAGGACGCCCTTCTACGTTACAAACTTACAATAAGGGGAAAATAAATAAATAAAGGAAAAACATAGTTATTTCCATTAAATTACTTAGGTGACCGAAGCCAAAACAAATGAATATCTCTTTCTCACTTTTACTTTATTTATTTGCTTTTTATTTAATTAATTATTTTATTTAATTAAAATTAAATAAAAGGGCAAAACAATGACGTGGGGGAATAAAAAAAGGGAAAGGGGGTGCACTCGGCGAAGGAAGTTTGGAGAGGAAGAAAAAAAAAACTCTGATACAGAAAAAAAAATCTTGTAAAATTGACGAAGATGGTGTTGGCAAACAAGGAAATGGTGGTCTACTGCTTCGACACTTTGATCGCCCATTATAACAGCGAGGAGGCTGCTCCGCCCGCTTTCGATGAGGGCCAACAGTATTTTCTCTTATCATTTTTTTTTTTGAAATCCATTTGTTATTTCATCCCAAGTTTCTTCTTCTTTTTTTTTCTCTCTCTTTCGTAACGATGGGTTGCAGGCTGTTCGATTCTATTTTATTTTATTTTTCTTGGGTTTTCTTGTTCTTTTCTGTGTCTGTCATTAGTTGTTTTTTTTTTTAAGTGAAAGTTGGGAAGTCAATCTTATGACAATGTTGTTGTTAGATCTTCCAAAATTTTGTCATCTGTTCATGTTTTCGCCGGTAGCATAAATCAAGGTTGTCAGTTCAAAAAATATGTGCCTGGTTTTAAATTTTTAAGCAATTTGGCTCTTTTAAGAATTAAAGAAGAAGAAAAAAAACTCTCTTTTAAATTTTATTTGTTTTTACTACTTTTAAGCACCTGGATATGATCCTTCAAAGACCCTCCAAATATATGTAAATTTTGAAACAAAATCCGTGTTGGTTGTGTACCCATGTTGGACGCTCATACCCAAGTCCAAGTAACATAGGGCTTTCACTGTGTATTATTTATTATCTTTACTTATCCTACTATAGATGGCCTGCATAATTAGCTTGTCTTTGCAATTTGCCCCCAAATGTGCGACAAAGGAAATTTCTTACTTTCTTTTAGTCATAAACTGAGTTACATTAACTATATGCATAAAAGAATATCAATACATCCACCATCTCTTACATCCATCACCTATTTGAAACTAGTTTTCATTATCAAACCAATAATTCAAGTCACAATTCTGTATGTAAGGTATGTGTGTGTGTGTGTACATGTACAATATTTCTTTCTTGTAAAACAAGTCCAGACACCAATATCCTTCTCATAGACCTTAATTTGTCATATCCTTGTCTTTTAAGTTCAAAGCAGTTCACGAGTCAAAGTCCTATGAGCATACAATGACACACTTGTATACTCGAGTCTGACCAACATTGGTTTTAATGTAGCCTCAAGGCATTTTAGAAGAGATATACTCTTCCTTAAACAATGTCTATTTATGTAAAGCATTTTGAATGGAAACATTCTGCAATCAATTTCAATTAAGCCATTTACTAGCTTTGACTTGGAAAAATGTGATAGTTAGTGGTTACTTGGTTATTTATTTTCTACCTGTAATACTGCGTTGATTTAATTATCAAGAAATGCTTTTTGTTGGCTTCTTCTCCTTAGGTTATATCACCCCCCCCCCTTTCCTTTGTAAAGTTCTGGTAGCAATGTTTATTTCCTGTTTGGTTTCTGCCAAGGTCATGCTGCTGTTATGGCACAGATTGGTAGAAGAGAATATGAATGTTCTTATACTCTTTCTGGTGGCTTTTCACTATCAAGTTGATTCTTCTGCTGTGTTGCACATATTTCTTTTTTGTTTTTCTTCTATTGCTGTTTTTCTTGGATATGTCTTTTCTGTTGGATGTTCATATGCAATACCAGTGTCAGTTTAAACTGTCTCCTGTACTTTTAGTTTTTATTTGTTCTCATTGTATTTCTGTTTACTTTGAAAATGATGCTTCATTTGTGACTCATTATGTTCTGTTTTCAGCCCATTGTTTGTCACTTGGAAGAAGGTTGTGAATGGTGGGGAGCCTCGTCTACGAGGATGTATCGGCACACTTGAAGCTTGTCAGTTGATTAATGGGTTTAGGGACTATGCTCTGACGAGGTATTAAGACCAAAGTGAAAAAACATGTACTTTGGAATTTAAATTCTCTCTCGTTCTCTCTTTGGATATGTATGTGTACAACCCAGGTAGGTGAGATATCTACAATGAGTCCAAGATGATGTGTATAGTGAGCTCATTCTTAAAACTCTCATATTTTTCTTGATTTTTTTTGTCTTTTAAATAAAATTTAATAGATTTGTCCTAACCATGAATCATAAATGGTATATATAAGAAAGAAAATGATTTTCATATTTGGAAAGTGCATTCTAGAAATAGCACTTCGGATAGACCTAAAAGAAGATGAAAAGAATGGGAAGGCTTTATAAAAACAAGTTATTGGACATTGAAGATATGCTATCTCTTTATATTGATTGTTCCTATCTTATACCAGAATTAGGTTGTTAGCATACTTTTATTACAGATAATATGTTCAATTATGAATATTGATAGAATTAAAGTTGGGGGAGTAACATGGAAGAAGAGTGGTTTGTAACCTCTTGCCAGAAGGAAGGTTATAAAAAGAAGTGGCCATACTTATAATCTGGCAAGTACTAAGAGAAGTGGCAGCATTGCAAATCATGTGTCAATTATTAGCTTTTTTACTGCTCTGATGGACTTGTGAACATGGTTTGACCAAAATTCGGCTGCATTGTTTTGATTTAATGTCTTATAGTAAATGGAGATTTAGCTGTAAGATTCAGTGGCTCTCACTTTTCCTTCTACCTCTATTCCAGATAACTAATTTTGATTTTGAATCAATGCTTGTTTTGATGGGAAAAAGGTTCAGCAGAGAGTAAAAGTCCTGAGAGCAGCTTGTTCTTGTAAAAGTAATAGGATAATGCTTGAATATCAGTATCAATTTATTCGTATTTATTTATTTTGCTAATGGAATGCCATTAATAATTTTCCTCTGTATGATCACTCTAAGGAAATTAACAAACCTTGAATCCCAATACTACTCTCCATCATTAAGATTTTTTCCTATTAATATCCAACCCTTTTGGTGTTGTAATGAAATATGCATCATGATCTATAAAGGCCATTAGAACTCTTTGCTACTTTTGTTTGGTTTGCAACCACATGATTTTGGTCATTTTAAAATTGTCTTTTACTCCTTGTGCTATATAAACTACAGGTTCTAATCAATTCATTTTGTTGCTTCTTCCAATTTGGCATGCTTCTTGTTCTTCTCATGGCATGCCTTGTGATATTTTCAAATTTCTGTTATCTGCAGTGCTTTGAGGGACCGCAGGTTCCCTCCTATTCAAGCTAAAGAACTGCCTAACTTAGAATGTACAGTTTCTATTCTGACTGATTATGAAACAGCTAATAACTACCTTGATTGGGAGGTATGTAATTCATCTCAATTTGGATTGTTTAACATCTGATCTGTTAATATAGACTGCTGTCTTTGTGAGTAATATATCATGAGCATATTTCACTGCCTGAATTGGTCGATCAAATAATCTGCAGTTTTGAAGATCCTGATTGGAGTACGGTCTTCCCTTTTGTAGGCTGTTATGGTTTTATTTTCTTTTGTATGGAATGTTGGTGTGGTATTGACATGTTTATGTACTTGGTAATGTGATGGCAGATGCAAATATGCAAGTTGAACTATTGAAGGATTAAATTATCTAGGATTTCATTTAAATTTTATGGGTTTAATTGCTACGTATATATTTTGGATATTTTATAATCTTTTAGGTTATTAGGATTTTTAGTTCTTTTCCAAGTATTAAGGTTTAGGGTTAGTTTTGTTTGAGCTTTTATTGGGATTAGTCATAAATACCTATGCCATTCTTAGTTTCAGGTTTTGAGTATTTACTATTTGAGCTATTGGCTGTCAAATATTTTTCTCCATATTGATTCTTTTCTTCTGTTTCTCCCTAAATCTTTCGGTCTACTTCTGATAGCTCGTCCGGTTCCATCTCTTTCTTCCTACTTTCTAATCTGCATTCACATTTTTCTTTCAGGTAGGAAAGCATGGCATAATTATTGAGTTTGTTGATGATTATAATACAAGGCGAAGTGCCACATATTTACCTGAGGTGCCGGCACATGAAGGTAGACTTTATTGCCCGTTTTAAGTTAAAATTGATATGATGTGATATAAAATGAAATGATATGATATGGAGACTTTTCTTTGCTTTTCTTTCTCTATTTTTTTTATTTGTGATATATATGTGTGTGTGTATGCATATATGAACAAGTAAAAATATTGCAAAAAAAAACTTGATTGATAAAAAGTATATTTACTCAAAAAGTATTATATTTCAAATGGGCCTCGCCTGGAAGGGTCTGAGGTGTTTCTGTTGTATGCTAAGGTGCAGGCGTGCCTAGCTGCACGCATTGCCAACACTGTTAGGACCAAGAAATTACCCTACCCTGTATCATGTAATAGTAACAATGGTATTGTTGAAACTTGCTTGAACATAAATAATAACTCCATTTGGCATCTTAATTGTCGATGACATGAAAGCAGTCCTTTTATTTGTATTTTATTTTGGAACTTTAGTTTTAAGGATTTATATATATTTTATGCATGATGGTCTTCCATTGAAAGGTTTAGTCCATGTGAAAACTTATCGAGCATTTATATTTGGTTTCAGGTTGGACTAGAGTGGAGGCAATTGACTCACTTATCCGGAAGGCAGGCTTCAGTGGCCCCATAACTGAGTCGCTCAGGAAGCGTATAAAACTGACCCGTTACCAAAGCACGTTATTTACCATGCACTACAGTGACTATGCCTCCCATGTTAAGGCAACCAGGGGCGCAGCGCCTACTATTGCTGGCGCTAAGCTCGGAAACCACTGATTCTTCCAACAGCTTTTTACCAGAAAAGAAGGTAAAGCTGCTTTGGCTAAAATATAAGGGACATTATATTGAAACAAAAGAAAAATGGGTGGAATAGGTTCGATTGTGTTCCGACCCAGTTGTTTTAGTAATTACAAGACACCTTTCAAATAACATTCTTCAAATTCATTTGATTTTGAAGAAAGAAACCAAAAGAAAAAGAAGCAATGCCTGATGTAAACTCAGGCATACAAGTTTGTGTTTGCTTTCATTTAGACATTCATATTCCTGCAACTTGTGGGAAACCCGTTTGCTGTAAGACAAATCTCAATTTGACCTCGAAATGGTTCTGGGAAATATGTATGTTCCCAGCACGACAATGTTTGTGTCTTTTGGTTTTAGTTAAATTAACTTTATGCAATGGCAGTCTTGAATGTGTTGAATGCGGGTTTTTAGTTCTTGGAAGGTTATTTTTCCATATCTGCGCTAGGGTATACGTTGGATGCGAATACAATTCTAGAAAATGAAGAGTCATTGGTCACAATTTGCTTGCTTCAACTTTTGATGAAAGGAAAAGTCCATTTCCTTAGTCATTCTGGTTCATCTTTTGATGTTCTCGATTTCAAGTTTATTTTTGATAATTCGTTTTCGATTGCGAATTTATTGCCAGTTTTTTATGCATTCTTATCATTGTTGTTTTTGACAATGTTCCTAATTATTTCTATTATGAATGCAAATTTTTTTTTTTAAAAAAAGTAGCTTTTTTTGTATGTATTATTAAGTTTCAAAGATGCATAAAAAATTAGTGAAATGAAAGCAAAAAAAATGAATATATCAATTGTTAGTGTATATGATGAACTTAATAATAAAATAACTTAGTACTAGTTTTGACATTCAATACTTGCTCGAGATTTGAATTTGTGGCACCGGCTTTTATTTTATTCTCAACATTTGTTCCTCTTATTGTAATGAGTAGCTTAGAGTATAATGTTTTTCTATGTTTTCCCTTTGAAAGCCATGGAAAATTATCACCTTTTAAGAATTGGTTGAAATGTGTTTTCAATGTATGTAAGAAGAAATTAGTTTACTTTTTTAGAAATCTAATATTTTTTTGAGTTATTTTTCACAATAAAGGGAAGACTTCATTCATTTGATAATTAGTGAGAAACTTATTTTTCCATGTAGATCGAAAGTAAAAAGAAATTGCTTGGACAAATTTTTTTTTTTTGTGTGTGTTTTTAGGATATTAATTGACTTATTCATATCATAAGGGTGTAAATGAACAGAACATTTGATGAATCGTTCGTTTATGTACGTTTATTAAGTTAAATAAACGAGTATGAATAAAATTTTTATGTTCGTTTAATAAACGAACGAACACGAACAAAGGTGTGTTCGGTTCGTTTATATTCACGAACAAGCTCGCTTATTGGCCCGTTTATAAGTTTTTTTATTTATTTATTGATGATATTTTCTTATAAAATTATTAAAATAATATCTATGCATATTTATTTATTGTTTGTTTGTTTGTTTATTATTCATTAACATTGTTCGTGGACATGTTCAATTGTATGTTCATGAACATGGTTGCTTAATGTTCGTGAACATGTTTAATTAAGTTAAATGAAAACACATAATATTCTATAGTAAGTTTAACAACTAATCTTTTGATAAGTTATGCTTTAAGAGATTATTGTAAGTAATTTTGAATATTTACAATCAAATCAAAAGAAATTATTGTAAGAAATTTTAAATACTTCAAAATTTTCTTTTGATTTGATTGTAAGTAATATTACTTACAATAATTTCTTAAAACATAACTTAGCAATAGGCAAGTGTTCTTTTGGGTATCGGACTTTATGGCAAAGGAATTGATACCCACATTGGTAGTATATAATTTGCCATAAGGGTATCAGACCTAATGCCGTATATGGTTTGGACTATAAGTTTGGTCCAACTCAAGAGGTAACAGACTTCCTTTATTTTAGTTTGATACTTACGAGTTTCGCGATCACATTTTTAAAGAAGGAATTAGACCCTAAAAGGTTTAGGTACCGATACTATGCTCTTACAACTTGATACAAACTCGTTTTGGTGATGATTCAAGTTGTTTAGATTGCCCAATCGTGAATTTGAGTAAGACTTGGTTAGTTTCAAAAGGAATGAAAAAGATAGGCAATGGCTACAAACACAAGTCGAAACTAAAGATAATTAAACAATAGATAGGAAATTCGGCTAAGGGCAAAGAATGAACCAACAATAAAAATGATTGTTGACCCGAGACTCAAAATAGTTCTTATGGGAATTCGGTTTAGGAAAATAAACAAAGAACCTTGACCCGCTATCAAAAGTGATAGGAACCACAGGTATAATGAACGTTACACCAAAAGTGATAAGATCGGTTTATAAAGGAAAGATTGACGTCACAAGCTATGCTTGATAAGTCAAGTCAGACCAGAAAAGAACTATGAGAATTGGAAATCTCACAAAAGAACACTTTTCATGTAATTTGGCAAAAAGTCCCCAAAACAAGCTGATTACAACATATTTATAGTGCTACATGAAATCTAGCTGAAAAGTCACAAGAGGTACCAGACCTAATGCCCTATATGGTTTGGACTATAAGTTTGGCCCAACTCAAGAGGTACCAGACTTCCTCTATTTTAGTTTGATACTTACGAGCTTAGTGATCACATTTTTAAGGAAGGAATTAAACCCCAAAAGGTTAAAGTACCAAAACTATGCTCTTGCAACTATATTTAATACTCAAATGAAAGTCTAGAACAAGTTAATTTCTCTCTAACCACTTTAAATGGCTACATATTATTAAGAAGGTACAAATCAAAATTGGGCAATTTACCCACCTATACCAAAAAATAAAAAAATTTACGGAAAAGGGCCGGAATTGGGAAAAATTACGGAAAAGGGCCGAATCCCCCAAAAACGCGGCCACGTAAGCGCGTTTTGGGGGGACGGGGACCAAAAACGCGCCCTGCTGGAAGCGTTTTTGTCCACGTCAGCCAAAAACGCGCCCACGTGGACGCGCCTTGCTGACGTGGACAAAAACGCTTCCAGCAGGGCGCGTTTTTGGTCCTTACCACCCTGTTGAATTTTTTGGCCCAATAGTCTCCGGCAAAATAATTTTGAGGAGACGTTTCTGAACAAACACCGGCCAAAAACAGCATGCGTACTGGAAAACGCTTCATCGAGGACGCGTTTTTGCTACAGTAGTCTACGGAGAAATAATTTTGAGGGGACGTTTCTGAATAAACAGTGGCCAAAAACGCTTCCAGCAGGGCGCACTGTCAGCATGCGTAATGAAAAACGCTCCCACGTGGACGCGCCTTTGCTACAGTAGCCTCCGGCAAAATTAGGCTATAAATCAGTGAAAATTCATTCTCAGTTGGCAGAAAGGGAAATTGAGGCAAAGGGAAAAAATTGAAAATGAGTGAACGTATTAATGCTGTTATTTACTACGACGGTGAAGTTCGTGACACCGAAAATGGCGTTGTTTTCTTATCGGAGAACACAGCGCGACTGAGTTTTAATCGGAACATCGATTTGGTTGAACTTCGCAAAAGAATTAGGCGTAAAATATTTGGAACAACGCCAATGAAAGTTCAGTGTATTAAGTATAGGTTTTGCGCTTCGGTTGATCCGGTGAGATATGAGTCGTTCGACATCAAAGGTGCTCGGGGCTTTGAGGCAATGGTGGAGACTCATATTGCCAGTGGATCACCCTATATGGAGGTATATGTAGAATTTTCATCTCTAAGTGATCTTGCTGCGACCTCGACATGTACTGTCGTTCGAGGGGAATACACGACCCCAAGCCGACACTCTGTAAGTGGGAGGCCAAACACAGAAGTGCCGGTGTGCGGTGGTAGTATGGAAAACATAACCCCTGCACGACACTCGGTCGGTGGATGGGACATGCATATCCGTCAGTCGACGTCCGATGATAGAAATACGTACTGGGGGACGTCGTCAAGTTCTAGTGGTTGGCAATCCACATACGATTGGAATCTGTACGAAAGATGTTTAAGGAGGGATGATGAACTCCCGACGACATCCACCGGCGAGGGGCCTTCGTTTGTTGCAGGTTATGGAGGGTCGGATGATGAATCCGATGTGGATCCACCTCGAGAGGCAGGGCCCGACGGTGCAGAAGTTGGATTATTTTCTGAACCGGAGCCCGTTCCAATTGTACCTGAAGACGTTGAGGGCGGTTCAGACGAAGAAGAAGAAGATCCGCTATTCAGGGCGTACTCGCCTCCAGCCCACATGCATAATGTCGATCTATCTCATGATGATGAATTGGAGTTTCCTGAACTAACACACCGGACGCGTGACCGTACAGATACATCGTTTGATTCCGACGAATTAGAAGTTGGTAACCAGTTTGCGAACAAGGTATTGTTGGCGGCCATTATCGTGTACACTTGACAAATAGGACCTGCGACTGTGGGAAATTTGATGCACTTCGTTACCCATGCGCCCATGTTCTTGCGGCTTGTCAGAATCTCCGTCTTGATCCAATGAGATATGTCGACGAAGTGTATAAATTACAAAACATGTACAACGTGTGGAGACACGTATTCCCACCAGTCCCAGATGAACGTAAGTGGCCCTTGGTATCGCTTGCACCGTATAAGCTATTGCCGGATAGACAATTGAGGCGCAAACCAAAAGGTCGACCTTGCTCGTCTAGAATACGCAACAATATGGATATCCGAGAAACAAGCAACCAAAGTCGGTTGTGCGGATGGTGTAGGAACCCGGGGCATACATCTCGCTCGTGTCCAAGTCGGAATAGTTGACCGTGTTCTTAGGTGTTTTGTCTCATGGAAGCTATGTAATATCTATTTTTTCGGGGGAAAACGGTTAACTTTTGTACAATAACTTATATTTTATTAAATATATTAAACATTAATTACAAAAAAAAAATCAATTATATTTTGTCAAATTTTATTAAAATAAGTAAAACAAATTAAAAAAATTAAATTACAAGGAAACATTAATTACAAAAAAATCAATCCTATTTTGTCAAATTTTATTAAATATATTAAACATTAATTACAAAAAAATCAATTCTATTTTGTCAAATTTTATTAAAATAAGTAAAACAAATTAAAAAAATTAAATTACAAGGAAACATTAATTACAAAAAAATCAATTCTATTTTGTCAAATTTTATTAAATATATTAAACATTAATTACAAAAAAAATCAATTCAAGTTAAACTCAAATTTTATTAAAATAAGTAAAACAAATATAAAAATTAAATGACAAGGCAACAAGTTAAACTCAAATTTTATTAAATATATTAAACATTAATTACAAAAAAAACTTAATTAAAAAATTCTACTGCTGATGCCGGTGGGAACCAGTGCCACACGAGGGCGGTCGACGGTTACGAGCTGGATTCCTCCTTCTTCTGGCTTCCGGCGGGGGTTGTGGAACCTCGGGCGGGGAATCAGATTCCTCCGGCAGTGGGTCTGGTTCTGGATGTTGCGATGGTGACCCACTCTGATAAAATATTGACGCCGGAGGTGTTTGCATAAACCACGGCGGGGGTGACTGCATCCCGAACGGCGGAGCCTGGCAGAAAGAAGTGCTTCCCGATGCCGCCTCCTCTGAACCCACATGCGACGTCGGCCTCA
This sequence comes from Gossypium australe, assembly GCA_005393395.2. Taxonomy (NCBI): domain Eukaryota; kingdom Viridiplantae; phylum Streptophyta; class Magnoliopsida; order Malvales; family Malvaceae; genus Gossypium; species Gossypium australe. The sequence continues at coordinate 71,444,226 of CM016618.1, forward strand.
CCATCGGATGGCCAGGGGAAGTAGTCGGTAACGGGCTCGAACCCGGCCATGCAGTCCAACCTGGGCTAGGAATAGGAAACTGAAACATATATGGGTTAGGATGATACATATAAGGGGAAGGGTACGCACCTGGCATGAACGGTAGATGCTGTGATGGGCCCGGTGTTGTCGGTTGAACTGATGGGCCCGGTGACTGTGTAGGCGCTGTTGCTGGGCCCGGTGACTGTGTCGGCGGTGATGATTGCCCCGCCTCATCACCCCTTCTCCTTGGGTGTAAAGGGCCTCGACGTTCCCTTCGCTCTCGAAGTTGTCGTCGCCTCTCTTCTTCCGACAATAGATATGGCTTGCCATGGATCCTAAACCATGGCATGTACTCCGGCACGCATGCTAACTCCGGAACGACTATCGGTTCTCGGTCAGGTATATAGTCATATCGGTTCTCCCACGTCTCGATATGTTCTGACCAAAATCTTGCCCAATTCGTATGTGTTTGCCGTAAGTCTACTTTGTGCTCATCATCGAGCACCTCCGGTGGTACGGGAATCCGTTGCCGAAATCCAAATTGCCGCATAACCCGATCTGCCTGGTGCATCTCCACGGTCGAGTAGGTGATCAATGGGACCTTTACGTGCCAACCGTTCGGATTTTGGAGGAACTCCTCCGGAATTACTGCACGAATTTCTGGGTCGTCGTACGGTGTCCATTCAAACTTTACGAAAATTTTAGACATATACCTCATATTAGACACTACATACGAAATACTAAATTATAATAACAAATTTCGAAACTTACTTGTGATTCCGACCTTTGGTCCAACAGGAGCCGTATATCCTCAAGCGATTTCGGTATTCCAACATGATTCGCCGGATGGTTCCACCTAATTAAATAATATTTTAGCATGCAATTATACTATAAATCTACGAAATAATTGTAAAATATAATATTAAATTTACCTCGTTATCAGTGGGAATGAATATGGGTGGTCGAGTCGAGGGCGTAAAAATGGAAATCGATACCATGCCCATGACTGCAGCAATGATATGCAACCTCCGATTTTTGCTTTACTCGGCACCGTCGCCCCGCACATCTCCCGGTACAACCTCGACAGCACGGCAGACCCCCAACTCAATTCACCGGCTGCTCTGAAGTCAACAAGTTTCAGGAGCCATCTCAGGTGGACGAGGTTTCTAGAGAGGTCCGGCATCAGATAACCTCCAATTATTTGAAGAATGTATGCTCGAGCATACCGTATTCTTTCTACTTCGGTCGAATCCTCTTGCAGCTCTGGGAATGTGTCTCGTAACCACGCCAAATCGATCCGAGCTCCTCGAATTCTATCCGGAATGGCACCTAGAAGCTCGTAGCATACGGCCCTCCAATCGGTAGATGTTGTGGACCCGGTGACTACCGACCCGTCCACCGGTAATCCCAACTGCAAATGAACATCTTCTAGAGTGATTGTACACTCTCCGCACGGCAGATGGAAAGTGTGAGTCTCGGGTCTCCACCTCTCAATCAACGCGCTGATCAAAGGCGGCTCCAACTTGAACCCTCGGCCTATCGTGGCCACATGCCAAAAACCCGCTTCCCGCAGGTAATTCTCGATCAACGGCGATGGGGGATCATGCATGTTGCGAATATAACATTCCAACACCCGATCTACAGACTGTTTAAAAAATCATAAAATTCAAAATTAATTAAAATTACATAATTGGATAAAAAATTAAATAATATTGCAAAATTAAAATTAAAACTTACCATTTTTATTTGCTCGACGGCAATGTGCTTCTCGTCTAGGCGAAGTAATTCCCCGGCCATTGTAATCGGCTTTAAAATTTTCCGATAAAAATATCTTAAAAAAAAATTAAGGGCTTTTTCGTAATTAGTAAAGGACTATTTTGAAATTTGAGCGTTAATTTCAAGGACCTTGAGAGAAAATTTAGAGAAAATTGAGAGAAAATGGAGAGGAAATTGAGAGAAAATTGAGAGAATATTGAGATAGGATTGAAATGTGAAGAATAAAGGGTGGGGGGGGGGTTTTTATAGTTTTTTTTTTTCTGACCGTTGGGGGAGCCAACGGTCAAAAAAATTTGACCGTTGGGACCAAAATCGCGCCCTGCTGGAAGCGTTTTTGTCCACGTCAGCAAGGCGCGTCCACGTGGGCGCGTTTTTGGCTGACGTGGACAAAAACGCTTCCAGCAGGGAGCGTTTTTGGTCCCCGTCCCCCCAAAACGCGCTTACGTGGCCGCGTTTTTGGGGGATTCGGCCCTTTTCCGTAATTTTTCCCAATTCCGGCCCTTTTCCGTAAATTTTTTTATTTTTGGGTATAGGTGGGTAAATTGCCCATCAAAATTAGGAGCACTTAGAAGAAGACAAGAAACAAGCTTACAGATTTTATTATGCATGAATTCAATCTTTACATTGTATTTCTAATACTTTTCATATATGTGCTTGGGCTTTCATTTTCCTTCAAGCTTCCAAGTGCTTTAAGTTTATTTAAGTGAGCTATATTATTATAAATTAGCTTTTGAGAGGTACCCTTGTTTGTAAAATTCATTTCTCAGTTCTTTTTAGGTGTTTTGGGTATAAAACCTTAAGTTGATTTCTCTTGCCTACTTAAAATATAATGATTGTAACTGTTAAACCTTATTCTTAAAATTAGTCGATTACAAATTTGTGAATTTGAGAAATTCTTAGTTGTGATAAGTTAAAGTAGTTAAGATAGACAACTGGAATTAAACTATTATAAATTATTTTTTTGATCTTTTCATTATTAGTTTTTTTCTAAATTTTTAAACGCCAATTCACTCTTGTTTATTGAGCTTTATAATTGATATTAGAATTAGAACTCTAAAGACAGTGGTGCTGCCAATAGAAAAGATTCTTAAGAAGCTCAAGACAAAGCCACAAATTAAAATGTTTGTCATATGGCTATGGAACAAAATTCAATAATTTTGGGATAGTCATTCCACAATGAGGCCTCCACTCTTCAATGGCACTAACTATTCATATTGGAGGACAAGAATGAAGTTGTTTATCCAAGCAAATGATTATGAAGTGTAGAGGGTTATCACAAATGGTCCATCCACTCCTAAGAAAAGAGTTGATGTCATTATGGTTAACAAAGAAGAAGATAAATGGCATGAGGTTAGCATCAAGATGGTGTCATTATAATACTCCTTATGTGACAATGCCAAGGAGATATAGGGCAAGCTTGAAGTGACAAGTAGAGTCTATTTGAAATATAATCGATGTGAATTGAATGCATTCTGTCTTGACATTGATTATAGCACTCTATAATTTGGGTTCAAAATGCAACAACACATGATGGGGAAATGGGGGTTGGATAGAAGGGAGGAGCGCCATTGGATTGAGGAGATACCAAGTTTTTTACAAGAGCGAGTTCGTGTAGATGGTATTTTTGAAGTAGGCTAGAGATGAATGGATAGTGAACCAAAAAAATTATCAGGCAGCTGGTTGTTTTCCACCGGGAGTTCGACACCTTTAGCTATGTTTTTACTGCCTTGTATTGATGAAGGTTGGTGGCTTTTATTTAGACTCTACAAATATTACTTCATCATGTAATCTGTGCCACACTTTCTAATTTTAAAAGAGAAAGCATAAACTTCCATGACTGACTTACCTATTTCTTTACTTGAAATCAACTTTTCTCATTTAATCCATAGTTTTTCCTTTACTTGGATCACCTTTCTTTCAACTTTTTCTTCCTTCTCTTCATACATACATACATAATCAATATCATGACTTTTATATGATTTCACATGAAAATCTTAAGAACAAAACCATACATTCCTCCTTTGCTTTCTCATCACTTCCCTAAACTTTTCCTTCACTTTCTTCTTCAGCCACTTGATTTCCATAGTAAAGAAATGATTTCATGACACACTAAGAGATGAAATTTTATTCTATTTTTATGATAGAAGTCTAGAAAAATACATGAGAAATTTTCCTTTCTTTTCTCTTTTCTTTCTTTCATCTTTCTTTCTTCTCTCTCTTTTATTTATAAAACAGATAACATAATATTTTTTTACTACAGCCCATATGCTGCTGCCGTTTCACTCCTCTCATATAGAAAATTCTACATTGTTATTTTATTTCAATTTAATCCTTTATTTCACTAACCAATCAAATTCCATAACATTTCAACCTTAATTACCATGTTCTCTCTAAATTTTACACCTCACTAGCTTGGGGATTTTAATTCTATCATTATGTCTCAAAATATCAATTTAAAATAAAAATTGCATTTAGGTCCTTCATCCGTAAAATTGGGAAAATTACACTTTAGTCATTGTACTTTTCCACTTTATTCAATCTAGCCTCTATCTGGATTTTCCAACTTCACATATCAATATATCCTCCTGTCACCCTCACAAAAAACATTTCTTAAATTTCTGTCCTTTTCCTAAAATGATACACTTTTAATCCTCCAACTTTCAAGAATTTACAATTTAATCCTTATCAAATTTCATTATTCGTTGTTCCTCTCCAAATACTTATTTCACATTCAAATTTCAATATACTTATTCTTTCCCGAAATAATACTTTCTTTTTATTTTGGGAATTTTGGGGGTGTGGTCAAAACTTAAACAAAGAAGATTGTGACAAGGCATGTATTCGCCACTAATAGTAGAATTTAATCTTCGGTTTATAATTGAGGCTGAATATTTGCCGAAGAGACCTAGCACCTCATCACCCACTTCTTTTGGAAATTACGTAAAGGTTTGGATCGGTAGGATATGAGGTTGTTAGATATTAGGGATGGCAACCAATTTTGGTTTCTACGAATTTTCATAATTCTTTTAAATTTTTATCAGCAAGTTTTACGTGTAATCATAAGGTACATTATATTTTCAAAAGGAGGCGCGAGTTCGAATTTTGAAAGTGATATTATTAGGAGGGACAGCCATGAATAGGGGTGCGCATTCAGTCGGTTCAATTCTTTTTATACGGAAAATCGAATTATCCATGTAAACTGAACCAACCTAGGGTTCGGCTCGGTTTTTCAATTTTTGGATATATATATATATATATATATATATATATTTTGGAAAAAAAATTCTAATTAAGGTACTTATAATTTTATTTGCTTTAATTTTTTTCTCATAATTATATTCGTTCTTCAATTTAATATATCATATTACTTATAATTTTATTTTTATTTCAAATTCATTATAAAAATATTAAAAATTAAATCAAACCATTTTTAATGAACTCAAAAATTATTTATTTTCTTACATTGCCCATATACAATTTTCGTGTCTTCTATTGTTTTAAAATGAAAAATTAGTTTAGCAAATTGGGTTTTAATATTAACGAGTATTGAGTTTTAAATTTTAATGGGTTTGTGTTTTTCAGAGTATTAACTTTTCAATTTGGGTTTAGTATGTAAATGGGTTATGAACTTATGGCCTTATGAATTATGACCTTAATCGATTTAAAATGTTAACATAAAAAACTAATCGAATAAGCCAATTAAAAATGAGCATGAAAACTAACTAAACTAAAAAATTTTGGTTTTTTTTATCCAATTCACTTTGGTTTTTCTGGCTTAAAATGTTTTTGCACACCCCTAAACCCCAAACATGAATCATAAAACGAATATGAAAATTAAAAAATTAATTGTTTTAAAATTTGAAGTTAATTATTACTAATTTCTTAATCTCGTGCGGTGCACGAGTTGGTTCTATTTGTAACAAATTGTTATTCTCAATTTTAAATAAAGTATTATTTTTTAAAATTTTAGTTTTAAAGACTTGTAATGAAAAAAAATGAGTTTTTTTTTTATTTAAACATCAAATTCAGTATTAATGAAAGAAATGAAAAGACAATATGAGATATTAAAAGCAGAAGCCCTTCTCAAAATAATTAGAAAAATGAAAGGACTAAATTTAGAAATTTCCCTTCCGTAATAGATATTAAGCGAAATATTTATTTCCATAAGTTGATTATGAAAGAGAGTCCCCCAAACCTTGTTCTCTACTTTGTGTTTTAGAAATATATATAATTTTCTTATTTATTGGGTTTTTTTTTCAGTTTTTTTTTTCAAATCCAATTTTTAAATGTGCTTCTACAAAAGCAATATCATGAAAAGAATTTTAAAAAACATTTTGAAATATTATTTTTACTTGTAATTGAATAAAATAACGAGCTACTGAATAACAAATTATAAACCCCGTTTTATTGGATCTACTCTATTTCCTGAAATGAATGCAAATAATATATAATAAAATTCGAAAGACGTAATCATGTGCATGAATGTGGTAAGTGACTCTATAATAGTAAAATGAAGGTGATCATAATAATTCTTCTCATCACTAGAAGTGGAAAAATGAAAATAATGTGGAGGCTGATGATAATATTGATGTTGAAATCCAGATTAATAGTTTCATACTATGTTTCAATTTTTAATTGTTGCGCATTTATGGTATGCTCATATGCTTTGTTTAAATTTGAACATATATTTATGCAAAGAAAATATTTATTTTTGCGTATTTTGTAAATTGATAAATTTTATTTGCAACAAATAAATTAAAAAAATTATATGAATGACAAGTCTAAATATTTTGACAAATTCAACAATTAAATTATTAAAACATTAGTCATATAAAAAATTAAATTTTAATTTTACACTGATTTATATATATATTCTTACCACGAAAAAAGTATCTAAATTTTTGGGGTTGCTTATGAGAATCTCTCACTCACTGTAAATAAGGCCAAAACTTAACCATAAGGATTGTAACAAAGCGTACATTCAATTTATAATTGAGGCTGAGATCACAAACAATTCATCACCCACTTCTTTTTTGAAATTCTAAGTTTTTATTATTTATTTAATTTAAAAGTAAAATAGATATTAGATTCGAATAATTTTATCTAAATCCATTATTGGCGAAAGTAAAGTAAATTTAAATAGCAAATTCCTAAATTATTTGTAAAAATAAAATAATTTTGGAATGGATTTTCATAGGGAAAATTTATTTCTACAATGTAACTTTTTGTATGCCATAGAAGGTTGTCACTTTTTGTGTATAAATGGGTGTGGTGGTGAACTAATATAACTTTTTGTATACTATAAAAGGTTGTCACTTTTTGTATGTGTAAATGGGTATGGTAGTGGACTAATATCACTTTTTGTATGTCATTTAGGTTCACTTTTTGTATGTGTAATTGAGTGCGGTGGTAGAGTAATATAACTTTTTTTTATGTAATTGTAGGATGATATAATGACATGGAAGTATGTCATACTAACATTGTCACTTTTTATATATGTGTAAATGAGTTTTGTATTGTAATTGGACTCTTGAAAGTCGGCCATGGTTTGTTATGTTATTTAGATGTAGAGATGATGGTTGGATTATGTTGGTGCTATTTCTTTAACAATATTTTTATTTTGATAGCAACACTCTTTAATAATACTAATGACATTGCTAAAATGAAATATAATATTACTATAATGGAATATAATGTTGGATATTTGATAAACGTATTTAAGTGTAGGAGTGTTCAAACGATTAACTGAACCGAACTAGTATTCACCAAATTAATCGAACTTTTTAATCCTTTAACTGTTAACCGAATCAAATTTTTTTCAAAAAATTTAATCAAACCGAAATATTTTGATTAATATGGTCGGTTAACCGACCTAGTCATAATTTATATGTTTTTTTTTTTTTGGTTATACAAGTATAAAACATATCAAAAAAATAAATTGATAATGTTCATTTGACCGAATTAATAGAACTAAAACTACATATAATTTGTATTATTGGTTATTAAATTCGGTTAATTATCTGATTTCGAACTAAATTAATCGAGATAACTAAACTTCCAAAAAATCATTAACCGACCTCCGACCGAATTAGATAGATTAACTGACCGATTAACCGAATTAGATCGGTTCAATCGGTAAATTCGATTTTAACCGAAATTTGAACACCCCTATATAAGTGGTATAATTGAATCTTCAATTTATAAAACATAAAGTTATGTGCAAATACAAAAATAATAGTATACAATAAAGTATATTGATTTCACTTTTTTTGGCATTTTAAAAAAAAATTATTAAAGTATATTAGTTATTTGAAAGTTTTTTATGATTTTTACATTGTATATTTTTCATTTCAACATTTTAATGTTTTTGGTTTTTTAATATTTTTACAAAAATAAAAATATAATTTAATTTATTAAAAGACATATTTGTCATTCAAGTTTTATTTTTATTTTTTTTGCTCTCTCAACCAAATACATGAATACTGTCAAAACCATTTTTTTTATGTTTTTATAAAAATGGGGATCGACTTAAAAAACGGAAATGGAGTCGCCACCAATTCATTTTTACTTAGGTGTGATTGGATCACCTTGTAAAACGTTTTATTTCAAAACATTGATTTTGGTCCACGAAATACGAGAAAACAGGTTCGGAAGTCGATTACGTACGAGGAAGGGTTAGCACCCTCGTAACGTCCAAAATTTGGTACCTAATTGATAATCTCATGTCCTAATGTTGAAAATTTAAAAAAAATTAAAATATGATCCTTTTATTTGAAAGAAAACCAAGAGTTACCTATCTCAAAGGAATAAAATGCTATACCCAATAAGTTAGGATGTAACATCTCATGACTTCAAAGTTAGGCTCGCCTTTATTTGTAGGAAATTCTTACCTCAAAACACAAAACATCATATCCAGTAAGTTAGGATACAACGTTTTGAATTCCCAAGAATAAGTTTTGATTTGAAGTTTATAAGTTAAAAAAAGGATACCTGATACCTTTAAGTTCCACGAGAAAAATTAAAACCCAGTAAGTTAGGGTATAATTTTCTCGAATTCCCCAAAATACACATACCACTATATTAAAACTTTTAAATAAAATGCGACAATTTCACAAAGCGTATTTTTTATAAAAGAAAGTTCGAATAAGATATTGCATTAATACGTTACAACATGCATAACAAATAGCAATTTATCATAATTACAAATCACAATAACAATTACTACTAATGGATAATTAAAGAATAATATGACATGAATAAACAGATAAAAGAACTATGCTAAAGCAATAATAAACGAATGAAAGAAAATAAATAGATAAATATGAAATATAAAATAAGCAATGAAATATATAAAAAATATTCAAGAAATGAATACTAAATTCGATAAACAAGATCAAATATGAATGAATATTATGACACAAAAGAAATAAAAGGAATATGTCAATTTCGAAAACGATCTAATATATATAATACGATATTTTAAATAAATAATATAAAAACTTAAAGTATATGAAAATATAAAGATATTTATAATTTAATAATTTAATGCATAAAATATAAATAATAATATATGATAAAAACGATTATAAGTAAATTATATAAAATTTAAAATAGAAATATATAATACAGTAATCATAAAAATTAAATATATATATATAAACAATATAAATATATGTTATAATATAAATAAATTTTATACAAAATAAAATTTTAAAAGTATATGATATAATATACTATATAATATACGAGGTTTTGAAAATGTAATATAATAACTAATATATAAATTATAAAATAATATGTAATATATAAATAATATTAAACTAAATAAATAATAAACAGTAATAATTTAATATATATATATATATATATATAAAAATACATATTTAAGAAAGATAATACCTAAAAAACTTTATACTATTAATAAATTAATATACAAATAAAAAAATATAGAACTTTAATATGATAATAATGTTAAAATAATCTAAAACAAAAAATGTTTTTAAGAAATAAACAAAAAGATAGGGACTAAATAGAAATAAAAATAATGTAAAAGGACTAAAAAAAACGCGCGTCACACTGTAGGGATCTATTTGGCAATTATGCCATATCTCCTAAACGACATCGTTCTGTTATTGGCCTTTAAATAGCCCGAGGATCAAATTGCAACAGAATATAAGTTTTAGGGCTAAATTGAAAAATAAAAAAATACTATTCGGATATAATTGTAAATTTGCAAAAATACGGAAGGGCCTATAGAGCATAATTGATAGCAACACTCTTTAACAATACTAGTGATATTACTAAAATGAAATATAATGTTACTATAATGGAATATAATGTTGGATATTTGATAAACGTATTTAAGTGTAGGGGTGTTCAAACGATTAACTGAACCGAATTAATATGGTCGGTTAACCGAATTAATCAAAATTTATATATATATTTTTTTTGTTATACAAGTATAAAACATATCAAAAAAATAAATTGATAACGTTCATTTGACTGAATTAATCGAACTAAAACTACATATAATTTTTATTATTGATTATTAAATTCGGTTAATTACCTGATTTCAAACTAAATTAATCGATAACTGAACTTCCAAAAAATCATTAACCGACCTCCGACCTAATTAGATCGGTTAATTGACTGATTAATCGAATTAGATCGGTTTAGTCGGTAAATTTGATTTTAACCAAAATTTGAACATCCCTATTTAAGTGATATAATTGAATCTTCAATTTATAAAACATAAAATTATGTGCAAATACAAAAATAATAGTATACAATAAAGTATATTGATTTCACTTTTTTTGGCATTTTAAAAAAAAAAAATTATTAAAGTATATTAGTTATTTGAAAGTTTTTTTTATGATTTTTACATTTTTATAAAAAAAAATAAAAGGTATATTTTTAATTTCAACATTTTAATGTTTTTGGTTTTTTAATATTTATACAAAAATAAAAATTTAATTTAATTTATTAAAAGGCATATTTGTCATTCGAGTTTTTTTTTTTTTTTTGCTATTACATATCTATTTCTCTCAACCAAATACATGAAAAGTATTACAATACTCATTCCGTTCCATCCAACATAACCACTATTATGCCTATTCAATTCCATTACAGCTCTATTCCATTCTCACAGAATAGTTATTCCATTACAGCCCTATTTCATTCTAATAAACTAAACGTGTTGTTAAAGTTATAATAACATGTGTTATGAATTTGTTATGATGAATGGTTACAATAAAAAAGTAGAAGATGATACAGTGTTATAAGTTGTATACCTTGAGTTGTTTTTTTTTTTTTTTTTTTTTTTTTTTTGTGAATGGATAGTAAGTTGTTTTAGATTTTGCATAAAATATTAAGGAAAATCATGATCAGAACATCAGCAGCAGCACTTTTTACTCTCCTTTTTGTTCAACAATTTTGCCAAAGAGTTACTGAAGTTGCTTTGCCAACAAATCATTCCTCGAATTGGTTTGAAGTTGAACTATAGCCCTCTCCTAAAAAGTTATCTCAGCATTAGCATGCGTCGCTCGAAAGTTGAACGAAAGCTATGAGTGTCAAACTTAGTGCCAACTAGAGCAGGCATTGCTTTTGCAACTTCAACAGGGATTGAATTCTACATATGCTTCTCTTCTAGTCACTTGTAAGACAATTTCAGTTCTCCAGATTGCTTTCTTTATTTTTTAGTGGTATTAAAAAGTTTAGAATTCATATTTTGAATTTAAATTTAAAATTTTATATTAAATTAATATTATTTTAATTATATTTTTATACAAATTTTATATTAAAGTTTATAGTAATAGTCTAATAGATATTGTGAATAATTGGGAACCCCCAAATACATCCCCAAATTATGGATCATATGTGGGGGTGTTTTTCCATTGCCAATAGAAAAAGATACATATAAAAGGAAAGTCGCCTCACCTTAGCTAAAAGCAACAAGTTGTTAGGCCTTTACCTTATCAATAAATTAAGGCATCCTTCATTAAAAGTTTATTTTTATCAAATTATTATCAATAATAATTGTTTTTTCCCTCTCTTTTACCTTTTATTTCCTTTTTAATATTCATATGCAAGAACATGCTATATATTGAAATTTTAATTTAATTATATTTACTCCCTTTATTTTTCTACTCCCTTTTCGTTGACAACTTTTAAATAATTATCACAAAAAATATTTTAATGAATTAATCTCAAGCTTACTAAATTAAATATAAAAGTTTGAAATACTTGATTCTATTTGAAGTTGATTGTAATTTTTATGAAAAAAGTTAAATATATTTAAGGGATAAATCTCAAAATTAATGTAATATATAAACATAGAGTTAAATATAAAATTAGTATTTAAACTTGTTCGCTTCTCTTAGATTGGTACCTATAGTTTTTTTTGTCCCAAATTGGTAACCGAACTTTTTTTCCGTCCACTGATATGGTACCTAAGCCTAGCACCGTTGAAATTTGTTGACGTGGCAACGCTGCCTGCTCACGCGTCGCCACGTGTCACAATTCCAGGACCCCCTTTGAACCATGTTTTCTTTTTTTTTTTTTAACCTGACCCTTAGAATTTATTTATTTTAATTTTTTTTCCTTTAAAGTTAATTTTTCTCTGCATCGTCTTCTTTGTGGGGAAAATAAGTAGTGAGCTGGATGGAAAAATTCCAAGCACCAAACCAACAGTAAATCATCTTTGTTTAAAACTCCATATTTTACAAGTTGAGCTACCTTGATTGATGATGATGATGATGTGGTATTGGCAACGCATTCTATGGAAGTAATGGTGTAACAGTGAGTGGGATAACGATATAAAACAGCCCCCAAACACACTTAAAATTCGATGACTGCACCGGCATTCAGGTTTCCAACTTCGTTGCTTCTTTCCCGGCGGCAGCCCTAACACCGATGGCATTCAACTCCAAAACTCCCAAGCTATTTTTTCACCATCATCGTCGTAACCATTTTTTGAGAAAAACGGGAATCGACCTTGGTTTGGAAAATAAGAAACGGGAGTCGCCACCGATCTTTTATTAGGTGTGATCGGATCACCTTTGTTTTAATAAAACATTTTGATTTACTAAAACCATGTTTTTGGTCTACGAAAATTTGAGAAAATAGGTTCGGGAGTCGGTTACATGCGAGGAAGGGTTAGCACCCTCGTCACGCCCAAAATTGGTACCGAATTGATTAATCAATGTCCCTATGTCGAAAGTTGAAAATTTTGAAAAGAATTTAAAAATCAATCTCTTTCTAAAATATTTTAATTTTTCTCGAATTTAATATTAAGATTTTCTTGTTCTGAAGGAATAAAATATCACATCCAATGCATAGGACACGATGATTTTAATCTTCAAATCCAAGATCGTCCCTCAATTCCCGAGACTTGCGCATTAAAATATCAAAAGGATATTCGATCGTTTGGCCAAGTGAGGGAACTGAAACCCAACACATAGGGCACAATCTCTCGAATTTCCAAACACAGAATATTGCCTTATTTTGAAAATTTCGGTTTTTGGATGAAATTGATAAAAGATTTTAGATTAGGTTTTTTTTTTTAAAAAAAAATATGATTCAAAGCGCGGATGGAATTACGCGATGAAGAGAACGATAATGTAACATGGACTTGGTGTAATGACACATAATACACATAATACATGACATTGAAATCATTAATCTAAAATGTTGGCATGCATGAATAATAATAAGGGAAGCGAAAAATAAGAGAAGACAAGTTTAAAATGAATGAGAGAAGAACATTGCAGAAATAATAATAGAACTAAGATAATACTGATGAGTATACATACAGGTCGTAGCACGATAATAGAAATAATAACACAATAAACGTAGTATAATGATGATAAAATAATAATAAGATAACAGTAATAGTAACACCAAAATATGTACAATAAATAATAATATTCATATAGTAATACTAATAATAATAATAATACGTATTAATATAGGTGTGGTAAAAATAATGTAATAATAATGTTAGTAGTAATACGCGATATATACAATATGCGAGTACGAATATAATAATAATATCGGTGATGAAATTAGTATATACAAATAATGGTGCAATAATAATAATAGTAACGATAATGATGTATATATACAAGATAATAATATAGTAATAACAATGGTAAAATACTAAAATAATAAAATGGTAATAACAATAATAGTAATAATAGAAAATACATACAATATACTAATATAAATATAGTAGTGGTAATAATAATCTAATAATAATATAATAATAAAGATGGTAACATAGCCATAATAGTAAAAATGATAAAAAATATATACAACATACGAATATAATAATATAATAACAATATGACAATAGTAATAATAAACATAATAATAATAATAATAATAATAATAATAATAATAATAATAATAATAGTAACAATGACAGAACAAACGCACATTCACTAAAATGGATTGAATCGAAATTAAAACGGAATTCTGGGTTTAAATGTGAAAATAAAAGAGAGGATGAGGATCCAGTTGTAACGCGCACGGACTCGTGGGGGCTAAATGAATAAATTACCCAGCCCTTGGTTATGTGACGTTTCGAATGACCAGGTATGGACTAAATTAAAAAAAGAAGCAAGATAATGGGGGCAAAATTAAAAAATGGGAAAGGTGAAAGGGGACTCAATCTACCAACGCTGCAACAAACGGGGGACCGACCATGCAAATAGTCCCTTTGAAGAAAACGCGCAGTGACTCTGTTGGCTGACGACGCCGTTTCGTTTATTGTTTAGAAACCCTAAAATTTGTTTTTTATAAACATTTTAACCCTTATTTCGTTTAAACCCAGCAGCCACCACCCTTTTTCTCTCTTCTTCTCCCTCTGGCCCGACGCTTGGGTTCTCTTCAGCCGTCCGTCGCGTCGTCGGTTAGATCGGAGGTTGGTTATGCGACCGCCATGGCCATTCGTCAGCATCACGCGAGGCGGCCTCGCTAGCCTTCGCTTCAAAGTCGCTCACAAGCGAACTATCCTCTGCTTGAGAGATGGAAAAAAAATCGGGTTTTTAGCCCGTGTTCAAGCCGTATTCCATCAACAAAAGTAGCTTCCGACGACGAGAACACGGGCCGTCGTAGGTATTTTCTTCTCTTTTTGGTAGTACTTTGATTCGTAAAACAAATAACTAAATAAATAAAATAACAGTAAATGATAATAGAAAATGAAATCAACCTTCGTATTCTCTTTGCTTTTTAACCTCTGAGTTTGTGTTTGATTTCTTTTGATTTTTCAATATTTCTCAAAGACCGAAGGTACAAGGTTTACTTCGATTTTGTTCTTCTTTTTTGATTCTGAAGTGTTTGTTCCTAGTTTTGTAAAAGAGAACAGATTCCCCCCTTCCCTGATTTTCTGAATGCCCCCTATTACATTGACTTTTTATGGCTTTATAGCCAAAATACACTATTTTAGTATTCTATTATTTTGTCCCATGCTTCTCTGTTTTTTGCTTGCCTCTGCTTCTCTGCTTGTTGATCTTTTTGCAGGGTATGGCGATGGTGGAGGCGTGCTCGAGCGTTTGGTCGAGGCGCGATAGTGGTGGGTGGCAGACGAAGAGCCTGGGGGGCCTCGAATCGTCAGAGCGCCTGGGGAGCTGGACCGTTGCACGCGTGGGCGTTGGAAGCAGCACGGAGCGCGTCGGTAGGCGCGCGTGGTGCAGATGAATGGTCGGGGCGCCAGAAAGAAATGAGGGAACTCTAGGGTTCTCTGCTCCTGTTAAGTTTTTGGGCCATGGGTTTTGGGCTAGGCTACTGGTTTAGGGTCATTACAATTGGGCTGTTTATCTGGGTTGGTTTTAGAGGGTCTGTTGTAATTTGGACTGTTTAAGGGACTGTTCTGTTCATTGGTTTTTTTTTTAATACTTGATGGGCCCGGGTTTTGTAATTGGGCCGGGCAAAAATTGGTTATTACAGCTGCCCCTCTTTGCTCATTGTCGTGAAACGAGAATAGAGCAAAGACAATAAAAGAACCAATTTTGCCCGGGCTTAGCTAAGCCTTGACTTCTTGATCCGCGTCTTCTCCAAACGGCTTCAAACTTTACTGTAACTCTTCGCTTCGATTCCTTCTACTGAAGGTTTGGGGTGATAAGAATTCGGAAGGAAGAGGTCCGCAACTTGGATCTTCTCGCTGAAACTTCTCGAAAATAGCAGCTGATAGGAATCCAGAAGAGACCCGTAACTTGGACCTTCTTGCTGAAACTTCTCGAAAACGAACGGTGATAGGAATCCAGAAGAGACCCGTAACTTGGATCTTCTTGTTGAAACTTCTCGAAAACGAACGGTGATAGGAATCCAGAAGAGACCCGTAACTTGAATCTTCTTGCTGAAACTTCTCGAAAACGAACGGTGATAGGAATCCAGAAGAGACCCGTAACTTGGATCTTCTTGCTGAAACTTCTCGAAAACGAACGGTGATAGGAATCCAGAAGAGACCCGTAACTTGGATCTTCTTGCTGAAACTTCTCGAAAATGAACGGTGATAGGAATCCAGAAGAGACCCGTAACTCGGATCTTCTTGCTGAAACTTCTCGAAAACGAACGGTGATAAAGATCGTATGTTCCCAGTCTGCTTCTGCAACTTCAGGACTGCCGAAACTGCTATTTTTTTTTTTGATCTGCTCCACTCAGGCAAGCAAGATCTTTGAATTCCATTATTGCGACGATGCCTCCTAGGGGACTCGCGCTGTAAAGTGAGTTTTGCATTCATGTTTATGCCAGATGTTTAAAATGCAAAGATCAGAATGAATCTAGTACTCTTAACTAAATGTGTATGAATGAATGCATGACAATGACCCTTGTTACTGTTTGGGTTGTCGTTGCTCATAGTTTAACAAGGTTCTATCCAATGCATTACGATGCTCTCTCGTTTAGCCAGTATCCCCTTTTTTCTCTTTCTTTTTTTTTGACAAAAACCCCAAATAGGCGCCCGTTTTTTTGCTCAGGAAGTCTGCCCAGAAAGCTTGCCCCGCTGTAATTTTGGAATCCCTTTCTGGGACATAAAGTTCATACCTCTTACCCCAACTTCAGGAGAATAACGTTTGGTTTCTTCCAACCATCCTGCTTCGACTCTGAGGTATGGTACCATGATTCCATTGTGTCCCTGGGTCGACACCGCTTGTCATTTGTCGAGGTCGAATCACCGACAAAATTTCTTATCTTTGTTCAACCAATGAAATGTTCAAAAAAGATAATCATGTTTCTCCAACATTTCCAAACCTTAGACTGAATGAGTTCTGGACAATAGTCATGTTTCAGGTCCTTGTATTATTCAGATGCTTTCAGAGTAATGTGTGAAACTTCTTTTATGAAAGTACTATTAGTCCTCAAATCGTTATTTCGATGGAAAATGCCCAAAAAGATTGCAACTATGGACAAAAAGGAAGTTGATTGGGGGGAATAGCTCGAAACAAACAAGTTTGATCAAGGCTAGCAAATACAATCAAGAAGGAAATTTATTGGTAGATAATCACAAATAACGAATTAAAATGGGTAAAATGGAAGCTAGGTGCCTCAGATATCGCAGCCCGAGTTCCTCTGTTCTAACTTCTTAAGGACCATTTTAAGCTCAATATGTGTTTAGGGGATCAGGAGTACTTTGTCGATGCCCCAAGATGTAACATATATCTTCATTGTTATTTCAAGCGCAGCAAGACTACCGTGTGCCCTATTTTTATCAAAAATTTGAGCCGCCCTTTTCGGGTTTTCAACTCAATCTACCTTTGGTCTCAAAGTGCCCTTTGCGGGTTTTCACTTTGGCCTCTCCTTTTTCTTCTTTTTCTTTTTTCTTTGATTTTCTCTCTCTCTCTCTCTCTCTCTCTCTCTCTCTCTCTCTTTTTTGAACTTGAATTCTTCAAATTGGGTAAGTCCCGACCATCCATTTTGGTCAATATTCATGCTTCCCTAGAATAGACCTTCTTCGCTTCATGAGGTCCTTCCTAGTTCAGCACCCGCTTTCTTCCGAAGTCCCTTTTGTGTGGAAGAAATCCTCCTCTAAGCTCTATCATGAAATTCTCTAGGGTGAATCATTTTTGTTATGATCTCGCATCATCTGAGTGTGATAGATAACTTTCCTTTCAAATTCACTTGATCGTATTAGATTGGATCTATTTTGCCTCATCTAATTTCAACGCCAACAAAATCTCAATTCCAATCGGTAAGAAATGTGTTGCCCCGGTGAAGTTCCTGTTGCCCCGATGAAGGTTCTAGTCGACGCTCCAAAAACATAGAGGGTAAATGGTAACTTCTCTATGCCAACTTTTACAAGTCTCAGTCAATTTTTGAATGATTTTTGGTTGTCTTTGCTACACTGGTAAGGTGCCTGGTTCTGATTTTTTTTTTCGGCGTTCTTCATTGCCATTTTTTTGTTTTTTTCGTTCTTCTTTTTTTCCTTTTTTTTTTTTTGCATCTGATCTTGGATTTGACGACTGCTGACCTTGTAACTTTGGCATATGAAGCAACCTTCACCCTCTTAGTGAAGTATTTGATAACCACGAAGATGTATTAGTATTGGCTGGGTACCTTTGACGAGATTGGTCCCGTAACATCTATGCCCCCTCATATGGAGGAAGCACGTAAGTCTTATCTTCCTTGATTTGGCATTTGATGTAACTTTCCTTTTTGGGTAGACCAGTAGCTCAAATTTCTTGATTAGGCTGGCCGTCGTAGAACTATCAACATGGGTTCCAAGCTTGGCAACACCCCAGCATTTCGGTAGTCTGTCGTATCTTGATATGATCGTGCAAAAATATCTTGGGATTCTTGAAAACAGCCCAATGATATCTCATCTTGTTTCTGTGGTGGACTAGATTTTTTCCTAAGTTAGCAACGTCCATTGATCCTTTTTACAAGGTAGAGTCTATTTTTGCTTATTCCACCATACTTAACAAATCAAAAGATGGGTTACAATCTCTGTCATCTTCAAAGTCTTGAGATCCCTTAGACCCATATTTCACTAAAAAAGGAGCCAGTAACAGTGTCGCTCGTGTTATTGATATTTGGGGACCCATCGTGGGTATAAAGGTAGAAAATCTAAAGAATAAATTATTCTAAAGATGATTATTTATGGATGAAAAAAGAAGTAAAGATGTAAAGCATGAAAATATTTACTTGGAACGATGCATTTCATTAAAATAACGATTCCGGACACAAGCCCATTTCACAAGAGATTCTTATTGCTCTTAGGCTTTAAAGCAACAAGCGTGTTTTAAACATTACTCTAGATTAGCCAAAATACATGGATCCCTTCGCAGTCTCATTGTTCAAAACAAGCCAGGGAGGACAATGGCGTATCATTGAAGCCTCGTTAATTGTATCATCACTTTTGTCAATAACATTTACTGACGTTCTGAAGACCCCTTTCAAACATGCTTCGCAAACTATCTCTCCCTGGTGAGTCTTCAACAACCCATTCTTTAATCATTTCTGTTTGAGTGGGGTCGTTATGCTCCATCTTGACCCCACTCTTCTTCCGATCCTGAACTATCTTCAGTGCTACTGCCGATAGCTTCTATCCTTCTCTGCAGTTGCCTGTTGCGACTCTTTTCTGCTTCTTCCGGTGTGACGGACCTCCATGACCCATGGATCTGCCTGTTCTCAAAAGTTTGCCTCGATATGTAGTTTTGATATGGTCCTCCGTTTTGATTGTTAGAGAAGGTCCACCCCATTTGTTGACCGACATAAATGAGGTCCTCAATGCTTGTTTCAATTCTATTTTGTGCCCATAGCATGAAATCTCTCCGAACGGCATGTTCTTCTGGTAACCACTTCCTGCTGCCAAGGTCATCAAATTTTTCCAGCCAAATTGTACAGCTGGCTGAAAACGAGGTGAGGTATTCCACTGCGTTAACCAGCATATCGTGCCTGTAGCTGAGCATTTCTTGTTGCCGACGATTAAATTCGTCATTGCTGACCGTTCTTGATCCAGGTAACGGGATGGGGCCCGTTCTTCTTGCGTGGATAGTGTGGTCATGGAACATAGCCTCAGCACTAGAGATTCCAACATTTGCTAGGGTGGGCCTTCCCGTTGGCGATGGCATTCTCCCCCTTCTATATGGACCTGGCCTGTAATTTGGGCTTTGTTGATTGCTGATGGTTTGGCGGACTCTCCTACTGCCTTCTCCAAATTGCCTCCTGTGGTTGTTATCCATTGGTCTGCCGGGCATTCTTATAACAGATTGGCAAGTCTCAATAGTGAGTCTGCGGTTGAATTAGAGGACCCTTTTATATGCTCAAAGCCAGCATTTATTCCTATGCTTATTACGTAATCTGCGAAATTAGTTCCTCTGCCCTATTAAGGAGCTAATTATTGGCGGACAGCCAGTCTTAAGGGTAATTCCCTTCCCACCCGAGTAGTGAGTCTCAAGGGTTGATAATGTTTCCAGATTTCTCTTTTTCTTCCCCTCTTTTCTTCTGATGTAAATTCGACTTAGTAGACTCTTTCGATTGTGATGTGATGTGATGCGATGCGCATGCATGAAATGCAATGCAAAATGCATGGAATGAATGCAAGAAGAAAAAGAGGCGTTGATTATGAATTCGATTCCTATTAGAAGAACTTATCTAGAAAGTACGTTTCTGTAATAAAATGGACCGCATATACAGCCCCTTTCTCATAGTCCCGGCGAAAACACCAAACCTATTCTTCGTTCCCGACTATTATGGTCGTGTCCCGTTTCTTCTGGCTCCTTGTTACTTGATCTAGGTCGCACCTCATCACGTACTTGCCTTCCGCGATGCTCATAATCTTCTGATGACTCCTGAACAGTCCTTGTCGGCTTGCATCTTCATACAAATCTTCTTCTTCTTATCCAGATGTTATGGTCGTGTCCCGTGAACTTCCTTAGTAGATGTCTCTTCTAACTCTTCGCTGCTTGATCTAGGCCGCACCTTATCACTCACGTGTCCTCCGTGGTGCTCATAATCTTCAGATGGCTCCCGAACAATCCTTGTCGGCTTGGATCTTCATACAATGTCTTGTCTTGTTGTTTACCTAGGCCATGTTCAGCTCTATTTTATCAAGTAACACATTTTCTTATGACAGATTCTTCCATTCAGCAATCAAACGCGAATCAACGCCTCCCTTCTAAGATGATGCAATGCAATGCCAATGCATGGAATGAATGCAAAAGAGTGTTGATTTGATTCAATTCCATTAGATAAACTTTACTAGAAAACGAATTTCTTTTCATAGAACGGACGATTACATATACGACTTTGCCCTAATGCCTAAAGCCTTAACTTTCCTAAGAAGCCAAGCTAAACTTTGGCCTCGCTTCGATCCTGACTCGTATATCAGACTTAACGTGTCAGCCCGAACTGCCAAGGTTTGCAAATGATCGGCCACCTCTCGGATTTGAGCCACGGCTTCGCCCATTACATAGTCTCGGTTTCTGATCTGTTCTTGGGAATGGTGGAGCTGCTCCTTCCAGTGTTCATTGTTCACTTCAAAGAGTTCAACCTGAATTTTGCTATCTTGTAATGCAGTCTCGAGCTCCCCTATCCTTCCTCTCATCTCCTCGATTTTGTTCTGACTGGCTCTTAATTCGACTACCGAGTTGCGACTACGGTGCAGATGCAGTGACCTTTCTAATTCTGCTACTTGGGCGCGTAACCTCTCCTTTTCGCTTTGGCTTTCCAACAGGCTCTTTTTCAAAGCGTCCTCTCGTACTCGAGCATCTCGAAATTTCCTCTCCCACTGACCGGCTCTGGACTTTTCTTCTTTAATTTATTGTCGCCATCGCTCTGACGTTTTACCCAAACTAGCAGTTCTGATGGACATGCATAGCTTCTTATAGTCTGTCTTTAAACTATCCAAATCCTCTTCGGCCTTATTCTTCCCTTTTTCAATCTCTCGGCCTCGAACTTGTGGATATCAACATCTAACCCCAACTGCATCTTTTCCCCTTCTAGCTGTTCTATTTTCTTACCCAATTCCCGGCTCTTTCTCTCGAAATCTTGCTTGATAATCTCTAATTCAGACGGGATTACTTGCAACTGCTCTTCTATTGGTCGAGCGTTTCCTTGGGCTGGCCTTGGGACGTTGTCGTTGATTCTCTTGGCCCACCATCGATCGTACTCGGGAGTAATCATTGGCCTTATGGTGAGTCTCTTCATTTTTCGGGTTTGAGTCCATGCATCTGATATCTCACGAACTCTCCTCTTATAATTATCGTCCTTGTACGAGAACTCACACTGGGCTAATCCGTGTGTCGCAGGTATGAACTGCCTCGATTGATACTGCCTCATCACTAGTAACGGGGCATATCCGACAGCTCCCCATATTCTGAGTAAAGGAACCCAGTCGAACTCTCCACACTGATATAAGATCTCATCAGGGATCATCCAAGGAGTCTTCCATTCTACATCTTCCACTTGCAAATTTTGGAGGATCGCCATCCATTTCTCTCCTGATAGGTCGTCCCGCCTTGGCGTATCCGCTAATTCCTTTAGAGGAGAATAGTTTTCGAAAAAGACTTTGCATGGGACCTTTTCTATCTTCCAGAAATGGCAATGGAACCACGATAGCAACAATTGTGCACATCCCATGAACCTCCCTTCGCCCGCTCTTCGACAAGCACTCAAGGATCTGAAAGTTTCAGCTAAGATTGCGGGGACGGGTGTGACTCCCTTGTCAAGTTTATCAAATAAGTCGGAGACCGCTTCCTCTACATGCCCCAGCACCTTGGGGAAGATAACCAAACCATAGATACTCAAAGCGAAGACATCGACCCTCTTTTTCTCATCAGGATGAGCTAAGATCAGATCCTTCAAATGTTTCCAAGGAATACACTTATAATCTCCTTTTTGCTTGATCCGGGCTGTAATCCATTGCTCGCTCATCCCTGTGATGTTCATTAGCTTCTTTGAGAATGTTGGCACATTAGCAAACCTTGAATATGCCTTATCGGTTTGAATTCTCGGGCACCGAAACAAAGTTGTGTACTCTTCTATGGTAGGCACCAAATCCACCTTTCCGAAAGTAAAGCAACTGTAAGCTGGGTTCCAAAACTGAGTAATGGCTCGGAGTAAGTGCTCGTCTATCTTGATATCAAGCAGATAGGGCAAATCACCGTAATTATAGTGGAATAGTTGTTTGACCTTGTCGCCCCAAGAATCCCATATTTCCTTCAATTCTCGCATGTCATTTTGAGCCACGCTGATGCGGGTGAAATCCCCTAACTCTGATTCATGCCCCACTGTCAGACTATCTCCTTTTTCTTGCTGTACTCTTTCGGACCACACTTGGACGGCCGCATTATCCTTCACTCTATTGAGAAACCCCTTTTCCATGTCAAGCTTTTCTATCTAGTAACCGAATGTGAATCAACACCTTTTTTATGATGAAATGCCATGCAATAAAAGCAAAACGCAACAAGTTAGCATCAGGTACAAAAGGAACTTAAAGCAAACAGGAAACGATCAAACCCCTATTTAAGGTAACAACTAGGGTTTACAGGGCTCTACTTACAACGGGCTCTTAGGTCTCTCTATATGTGGTTCGGTTCTAAAGCAAGGGTCCTGAACCAGCAGATTCCTCGATCCTCACCTATTATAGGCTCATATGGACCAAGTTCAGTTCAGGGGGATACATTTCCCTATGGCTGCACGGAGATAAAAATCTCACGAAGACATAGGTACCGATGTATCCCGGAAGCGATCCACTATCTTGCACGGAGGTAAAAACCTCACGAAAGAGTAGCTTCTCACTCCCACTTAAGGGTGTGACCGTAATGGTCGTGCAATGCAATGCCAAAGTATTTCACGAGACTCGACACTGTAGCACAAGCAAATGCATCAAAGAGAAGTACGATTTTTCAAAAAAAATTTCTGAACTTTTGACAAAAGGACAAAAACCATTCAATTTACGGCCTGACTCTCAAAGCGTCCCCAGTGGAGTCGCCAAGCTGTCGTAACCATTTTTTGAGAAAAACGGGAATCGACCTTGGTTTGGAAAATAAGAAACGGGAGTCGCCACCGATCTTTTATTAGGTGTGATCGGATCACCTTTGTTTTAATAAAACATTTTGATTTACTAAAACAATGTTTTTGGTCTACGAAAATTTGAGAAAATAGGTTCGGGAGTCGGTTACATGCGAGGAAGGGTTAGCACCCTCGTCACGCCCAAAATTGGTACCGAATTGATTAATCAATGTCCCTATGTCGAAAGTTGAAAATTTTGAAAAGAATTTAAAAATCAATCTCTTTCTAAAATATTTTAATTTTTCTCGAATTTAATATTAAGATTTTCTTGTTCTGAAGGAATAAAATATCACATCCAATACATAGGACACGATGATTTTAATCTTCAAATCCAAGATCGTCCCTCAATTCCCGAGACTTGCACATTAAAATATCAAAAGGATATTCGATCGTTTGGCCAAGTGAGGGAACTGAAACCCAACACATAGGGCACGATCTCTCGAATTTCCAAACACAGAATATTGCCTTATTTTGAAAATTTCGGTTTTTGGATGAAATTGATAAAAGATTTTAGATTAGGTTTTTTTTTTAAAAAAAATATGATTCAAAGCGCGGATGGAATTACGCGATGAAGAGAACGATAATGTAACATGGACTTGGTGTAATGACACATAATACACATAATACATGACATTGAAATCATTAATCTAAAATGTTGGCATGCATGAATAATAATAAGGGAAGCGAAAAATAAGAGAAGACAAGTCTAAAATGAATGAGAGAAGAACATTGCAGAAATAATAATAGAACTAAGATAATACTGATGAGTATACATACAGGTCGTAGCACGATAATAGAAATAATAACACAATAACCGTAGTATAATGATGATAAAATAATAATAAGATAACAGTAATAATAACACCAAAATATGTACAATAAATAATAACATTCATATAGTAATACTAATAATAATAATAATACGTATTAATATAGGTGTGGTAAAAATAATGTAATAATAATGTTAGTAGTAATACGCAATATATACAATATGCGAGTACGAATATAATAATAATATCGGTGATGAAATTAGTATATACAAATAATGGTGCAATAATAATAATAGTAACGATAATGATGTATATATACAAGATAATAATATAGTAATAACAATGGTAAAATACTAAAATAACAAAATGGTAATAACAATAATAGTAATAATAGAAAATACATACAATATACTAATATAATAACAATATGACAATAGTAATAATAAACATAATAATAATAATAATAATAATAATAATAATAATAATAATAATAATAATAATAGTAGTATAGTAACAATGACAGAACAAAACGCACATTCACTAAAATGGATTGAATCGAAATTAAAACGGAATTCTGGGTTTAAATGTGAAAATAAAAGAGAGGATGAGGATCCAGTTGTAACGCGCACGGACTCGTGGGGGCTAAATGAATAAATTACCTAGCCCTTGGTTATGTGACGTTTCGAATGACCAGGTATAGACTAAATTAAAAAAAGAAGCAAGATAATGGGGGCAAAATTAAAAAATGGGAAAGGTGAAAGGGGACTCAATCTACCAACGCTACAACAAACAGGGGACCGACCACGCAAATAGTCCCTTTGAAGAAAACGCGCAGTGACTCTGTTGGCTGACGGCGCCTTTTTGTTATTGTTTAGAAACCCTAAAATTTGTTTTTTATAAACATTTTAACCCTTATTTCGTTTAAACCCAGCAGCCACCACCCTTTTTCTCTCTTCTTCTCCCTCTGGCCCGACGCTTGGGTTCTCTTCAGCCGTCCGTCGCGTCGTCGGTTAGATCGGAGGTTGGCTATGCGACCGCCATGGCCATTCGTCGGTGTCACGCGAGGCGGCCTCGCTAGCCTTCGCTTCAAAGTCGCTCACAAGCGAACTATCCTCTGCTTGAGAGATGGAAAAAAAATCGGGTTTTTAGCCCGTGTTCAAGCCGTATTCCATCAACAAAAGTGGCTTCCGACGACGAGAACACGGGCCGCCGTAGGTATTTTCTTCTCTTTTTGGTAGTTCTTTGATTCGTAAAACAAATAACTAAATAAATAAAATAACAGTAAATGATAATAGAAAATGAAATCAGCCTTCGTATTCTCTTTGCTTTTTAACCTCTGAGTTTGTGTTTGTTTTTTTTTATTTTTCAATATTTCTCAAAGACCGAAGGTACAAGGTTTACTTCGATTTTGTTCTTCTTTTTTGATTCTGAAGTGTTTGTTCCTAGTTTTGTAAAAGAGAACAGATTCCCCCTTCCCTGATTTTCCGAATGCCCCCTATTACATTGACTTTTTATGGCTTTATAGCCAAAATACACTATTTCAGTATTCTATTATTTTGTCCCATGCTTCTCTGTTTTTTGCTTGCCTCTGCTTCTCTGCTTGTTGATCTTTTTGCAGGGTACGGCGATGGTGGAGGCGTGCTCGAGCGTTTGGTCGAGGCGCGATAGTGGTGGGCGGCAGACGAGGAGCCTGGGGGGCCTCGAATCGTCAGAATGCCTGGGGAGCTGGACCGTTGCGCGCGTGGGCATTGGAAGCAGCACGGAGCGCGTCGGCAGGCGCGCGTGGTGCAGATGAATGGTCGGGGCGCCAGAAAGAAATGAGGGAACTCTAGGGTTCTCTGCTCCTGTTAAGTTTTTGGGCCATGGGTTTTGGGCTAGGCTACTGGTTTAGGGTCATTACAATTGGGCTGTTTATCTGGGTTGGTTTTAGAGGGTCTGTTGTAATTTGGACTGTTTAAGGGACTGTTTTGTTCATTGGTTTTTTTTTTTAATACTTGATGGGCCCGGGTTTTGTAATTGGACCGGACAAAAATTGGTTATTACAATCATCTTCAACGTTTTTCAACATCTTTCTCGTTCTTCGCATCCGTGACTCGACTTTCAGATCCAAATCTTTCACCTTTCCAAAATCAAAATCAAAATCAACCTTTTCCCCCATTTCAACCTGAACAACAATCACCTCTAACCTTACCAAGATTTTTTTTTGAAATTACAGCTTTCCCTATTAATTGGTTTTGAAATCCAAACCCTAATTTTCCTAATTCATAATCTTAATTGAACTAATTTTCAAATCAGTTAAGAATTTCCCACCGAATCAGGAACCCTAGATTCCATAGCGTCAAGCAACAGCAGGAGCCTTTTGTTTCTTCATCGCAACAACCTCAACCTTTGGTTTCGTTGAAGAGAAGTGTAGGAGGAAGGCTAACCATTGTTGGTTATGGCTCCGGAGATCAAGAAATAAGAATGAAAGATGTTGAAAAAAAAAAAAGAGCAATAGATAGAAGAGAAGAAGATGTAGAGCAAAAATAACTTTAAAGGCAAAAAAATTAAAATAAAAAAATTCAAAGGTCGAGTCAAAAAAAAGAAACAGGGTCAAAAGGGTGGGTCAAATGGGTCCTGGGATTGCGACACGTGGCGGCGTGCGAGTGGTCAACCCTGCCATGTTAGTAAAATTTTAACGACATTAGGTTCAGGTACCAAACCAATGGACGAAAAAAAAGTTCGAGTACCAATATGAGACAAAAAAATCATAGGTACCAATCTGGAAAAAGTAGACAAGTTTAGGTACTAATTTTATATTTAACCCATAAATATAAAATGATGTTATATCAATAATTGTGTTAATAATTTACAAGAATTGGATCAAATCAAAATTTCATGTATAAAATTACACAAAATCAAAGTTCATGTATACAATTGAACATTAAACAATAGTTCATGTATAGTTTTGGGATTTATCCCTATATTTAACTTTATAACACTTCTAAATTTCATTATTAGAAATTATATAGACAATAGTAACAAGAGTATAATTAATTGAAAAAGTTAGGGATTTTTTGAGTAGGGGTGAAAGTTGAGAGTGCTCTCTTAGTTTCCCAGAGAAACAATGCTTGTTGTGGTTAGGTTGGAGTAGGGTGGCAACTTTTTCTAACGAATGAGGAGGGACGATATCTCTTTATTGGAGGAGGAACTTGTTTAGTTGACGGTGAAAAGCTCATTAGTAGTT
Organism: Gossypium australe; assembly: GCA_005393395.2. NCBI lineage: Eukaryota > Viridiplantae > Streptophyta > Magnoliopsida > Malvales > Malvaceae > Gossypium > Gossypium australe. Next base: position 71,472,030 of record CM016618.1, read on the forward strand.
TTGTGCGAAAATCTATGGACTAAGAAATCTTACAATCTGAATAGTTTTTATGCACAACTCAGGAGTATTTGGGAAACACAGAAAAAGCTTGAGATTCAAGTGGCAGGGTAGAATCTATTTTTAATTTCGTTCGAACACAAGGATGATTTGGAGATGATTATGGAGGGGATGCCTTGGCTGTTTCGAAAACAACTTATTATTTTTTACCGCTTATAACAACCTAAAGAGTTATGACTTGTTATGTCTCCGTTTTGGATCAAAATCGGTCTTTGCCCACCGGAATGTGATAAGAAAGATCTGATACATGCCGTTGAATCCACCTTTGAAGGAGTGATTATACAAAAAATCAAAGGGGGTTCTTGCCGAATTCGTGATCAGTTAGATGTGCAGAAACCATTAAGAAGAGGGATTTTTGTAATAATCGGTAGTCAAGAGAAAGTTTGGATATCATTTAAATATGAGAATTTACCGCACTTTTGTTTTGGATGCAGACACATAGGACATGGGATTAATGAGTGTCATGAGAGTCCTACTGGGGTCAAAGTGATGGCGGATGATGATTTCCCTTATTCCTTGGCGTTGAGGGCCAAGTTGAATGTGATGGGAAATCAGAGTTTCCAGTTTGGTTCCTCTGCAAAGAAATTAATGATGCAACGTTCATATATTGGTTATGAAGATATGGTTCATGGGTGGAAAATAAGGGAGATTCAAATGGGGTGCCCAACTGTGTGCAGCGGTGATTTAACAGATGGAGAAGATGACGAAAGATAAGAAAGTTTTGACAGCCAAAGAAACTATTTATTCATGGTAAAATTTTAGGGATTTTGGGAATTCAAAATTTTCCCCAATTAAGGGCGAAGATTTGGAAGCGATAGATACTGCAGATATAAGTTTGAATGAAAAAAGTCCAAATGAGGATATGAGTGATAGTCATAAAAGTGGGGATAGGCCAATAGAGGATAGGACAGAATGGACTAAAAAGGGTAGTTGGAAAAGATTGGTTAGTGGGGGCATAGTTGACAAAAATAAGGTGGATTGGGCAGGAAAAGGAAATTAGAACGGGTATGGATAGAGGAATTTCGGTCTAAAAGACTTAGTGAAGAAGGTTTAAAAAAGATGAAATATGACTTGAATATTTTAGGTAATTCAATGCCTATTGATGTGGAGATGACCACCTTGGAGCAAGTTTCTGCACTATCATAACTAGGATTGGCGGCTGCCAAGAGGCAAGCCGACTGGACACAATGAGAACAATATGTTGGAATATCTGTGGTTTGGGGAATCCACAGAAAATTCAACGTCTTCGGCATATGCTAAAGATATATAATCCTCGTATGGTCTTCTTTACGGAGATAAAAATTGATGACAAATGAATGGAAAGAGTGAGAATGAGGTGTTGTTTCATGTTCAGAGTTGAAGTAGAAGCTGAAGGTTCTCGTGGGGGTATTTTGGCATGGAAAGAGGATACCACTATTAGCTTGAGGAGTTTTTCAAAGAACCATATCGATGTTCTAGTTAAGGATGATAGCACTAATAAAGAGTAGCAATTTTGTAACAGTTCGGTTTAGACCTTAGTTAGAATAGTAGTTTCGGGACCACAAATCTGAGTTAGGAAAATATTTTTAATATTATTTTTGGTATCTACAGCATGTTAATTTATGTGTGTGAAAGTTTCGTGTGAAAATTTTATCGTTTTTATGCTTGATTTAATTAAAAGGACTTAATAGCGTAAAATGTAAAAGTAGCTAACTATTTGTTAAAGTGTTAAATTGCTTTGTTCTTTTAATGTGGAGTCCTTAAGTTGTAATTTTACCTTATGAATTATGCATGGACAAAAATAGACAACCATTAAATAGTTTTCTAATTAAATCATTAAGGTTAAAATTTTAAAATGCATATTAATATGTATTAAATAAAACAAAAAAATAAATGGCCATGCATGTGTTCATCTTTCTTGGCCGAATCTAAGAAGAAAAATAAAGCTTTGGAAGCTTTAAACATTCGGCACCTTTGGGAGCTTAATTCGGGTATGTGTTTTGCTCGGGTTTTAATAATTTTTACGTTTTTGAGATCGTTGCTTTGAATACTAGCTAGCCCATACTTGAATTTTTGAATTTGATGATGTATTCATGAATTTCCATTGTTGATAGCTTGATGATTTTTGTGTTTGATGATGAAAAATAAATATATGTTTTTAGATTGTTAAGTTTAATTAAGTGGTTTTTAGTAAAAATGCCTATTTAGGATTAAATTGTGAATTTTGTAAATTGAAGGGTCAAAATGTAAAATAAATGAAAGAAATGGGCTGTTAGGGACCTTAGTGAAATTCGGCCAAGCATGAGTGTGGTGAAATTTTGAATATTTTGTGTTTTGTGAAATAGGGACTAATTTGTGAAAAATGTGAAATGTCAGGGGCAAAAATGTAATTTGTCTATTTATGTGTTTTTGGATGAATTTGATTGAATATGAGATAAAATAAGTTAAGTTTGTATTAATTTAGATCAAGAAAAGAGAAAATCGAAATTGAATCGGGGAAAAACTAAAGTTGTCGAATAGTCGTCCCTGTTCATTCGTCTTTGCCGAGGTAAGTTTATAAGTAAATAAATGTTGTTAAATTCGATTGTATATATATTTTATTTTTATCAAATTGAATTATTACTTGTATATATATGTGAATGCCAAATTGGCAAAAGAGTGGAAGAATTGTCTACAAGCTTGAATCGATTGAGTTACGACGTCCGAAAGCCCTGTACGAACCATAGGAATAGTTAGGATACATATGTCATAACATAGGATTTCGATATGTGTTTTTGTTTAAGACCACGTTTGGGACGTTTACATCGACTTGTGTTTACTTGTAAGACCATGTCTTGGATATTGACATCGTATTTGATCCGTGTAAGACCCTGTCTAGGACAGTGGCATCGATATGTGATTACATGTAAGACCACGTCTGAGACGTTGGCATTGTACGAGTTTTCCGACTATTCGAGTATCTTTATTAATTTCGAATGGTTCAACGGGCAGTATCGAGTTAAGATCGAAGGTGAAAACGAACTAAAAGGTTCAGATACGTGCTATGTTATATGTATATGAAAGTAAGGTAAGTATATGTTAAAGATGAATATATGAATTAGACATGGTAAAAGAGAAATTTATATGTGCTTATGAGTATATGTGTATTCAGCCATAGAAGTCATATTGCTATTGTAAATGTGATAATATTTGAGTTTGCAAGCATATTAAATGTACATTTGGTTAAGGTTTGTTTGATTTGGCTAGTTGATTTAATACGAATGTTTATTTGTTCATTATTTACTTATGACTTACTAAGCTATGAAAGCTTACTTTGTGTGTGTGTGTTCATTGTTTTATAAATTATTAAAGCTACGGGAAGCTCAGGGATTGTCGAGGATCATCACCACACTATCGAAGTATATTTTGGTATCTTTTGAAAATGTATATAATGAAGTATGGCATGTATAAGCTAGAGAGTTGAATTATGTTTTGAAATGTGTAAATATAGCTATATGATATGGCTTGATAATAATGTGTTTATGGATAAGTTTAGTTTAAGCTTTATGATGCAAAAGTTGATATGTTTTGATGTGCTCATGATTGGTTAATATTGGTAAGTTTATGGTTGATTTGAGAAACTGAATAATGAGAAATGCTATGAATTGAAATGGATTAAATTGATATTTGAATTACATGTTTTTGATGTGTAGTTGATACTTTGAATTGGTATGTTTGAATTGGAATTGTATGTGGTAATTGAATATATATAACTATGTAATTAATTGAGTAACGGCTCTATGTGAGCGATACGTTACGGGAAATGGCACTATGTGTGCGGGCACGTTAAGTAACGGCTCTAAGTGAGCGATACGTTACGGGAAAATGGCACTATGTGTGCGGACATGTTAAGTAACGGCTCTAAGTGAGCGATACGTTACGGAAAATGGCACTATGTATGCGGACATGTTAAGTAACGGCTCTATGTGAGCGATACGTTACGGTTTTGTACTACGTGTACGGATTTTCAAACTTTTCCAAAAATACAAAGCACTTAGTGGAGGTAAAGTAAATGAGAGTGTCAAGTATTTAAATGACATACAATTGTTCATTTTCAATGTAAATCGGGTAAGTTGTTTTGCCTTGTACTTTTAACGTGTAAATATATTCGAGTTTATTTGGTGATACAAATAAGTATTTTATAAGTTAGTGATGTTATATCTATTATGTGTACGGATGTTGCAATCTATTTTATGTTTAAGTTAAATCTATTATGAACTATTACATTTGATTTGCATACTATCTCTTTGGCTTATATCTTACTAAGCTTCAATAGCTTACTGTTGTGAAATTGTTTGTTCATTATATAGATCTTTAAAGTGGAAGCTCGTACTCGGGGATCCTGTCGAAGTCGAGTACATTATCACCTATTTTGGTATCATCCATTTGATATTAAACCTTAAAAAAAATTTATGGCATGTATAAGCTTGAATATTTAGGTTATTTTGGATGAGATGTATATATGTATGCCATGCCAAAATGGCTAAGATTTGGTTGTTTTGAACTTTCATGAATTCCATCAAGATTAAAGTTGTTATAAATTGCATGTTGTAGAGAATGGTGTTCGATACTTGTCATGTGAAAGGATTTGAATGACTATATTATGGTTGAATAGGATGGATGATTTAGTATGTTCACATAGGAATAGTTACCAGTTAAGTGACTAGGGATAATCGATAAAGCATATATATATATATATGGCATATGTGAATGATATGAGAGGTATAGGTTCGGTTTGTATGATTGATGTATGAATAATGTTCGAAAGGTCAATAAAGGGAAATTATGAGATGGCCAAATAAAGCAAGAAAATGTTGCTATTGTTTTTAATTGTTTTTGATAATTGAGTTGGAAGATCATAACAAGTGGTAAATTGTTATTCGGTTGTGAATAAAACCCTAGTTGATGTTAAAGATTTCGATTGTTTTATAAATTAAAGATTATGATATTTTACCTGAAATTCATATGTGTATAAATGGTGATCAAAATTGATATACATTTACCATGCAATTTTTTCTTACGAAATATTTGGCCTTGTACGAAAATTAGTAATGCCTCTAATCCTAATCTGTCGACAGATGTGGGCTAGGGGTGTTATAGGATAAAAATGCAATAATTCACGAAATGAAGGATAGCATTGGTTCTGATATTGCTAGATTTATCAAACAATACTGTACTGAGATTGAAGAACTAGACAAGAGAAAACTTACGTACGTTCGAACAGTGGCAAAGTGGAGGAATCCATCTGGGTCAGTTATCAAAATCAACTTTGACATTGTTTTTGATACTCAGAGTTCAAGATTGACATCAGGGATTATAGCGAGGAATATGGTAGGACAGATGCTAATTTATTGTTCAATTATTCACAACTGGGTTCCGTCAAGTTTTGTCGGTAAAGTGCTCGCATGTCTCTGGGCAATGCAAATGGTGATAGACAAGGAATGGCCGGAGGTTGTAGTGGAATGAGATGCATTAGTAGTAATAAAAAAATGCCAGTAAAAAAACCCAGACAAATCCCAAAAAAGAGCATACATTCATGATATTCAGCAGCTTAAAGTTAGATTCCAGTATATTACTTTTACTTATACTCTGAGATCGGCAAATAGTTTAGCACATGTTTTAGCCAAAGAATCATTCAAAAGAAATGAATCATTGTACCTGATGGGGAATGTTCTAGAGTATGCAAAGCAACTGTTGGCGTCGGAGCGTCCAAGAAAACTAGATTGAGACTTTAGTGGATGAAGGTAACAGAAAGGATAGTCACTGAATAAATGAAAAGTTTTGTTTAGAGAGACTCTTTGATCATTACAACCGTCTGCAGAAACAATGAATGTTTAATGGACTTTATGTTTTTGGGCCTTATTGAGATCAAGTTTTGGTTTGTTCAAATTTTGGTCTTTGTGGTTTGCTTGGGTTTAGTTCTTTGTAGTGTGGTTGTGTAACGCACTAAAGATTTAATTCTTACTATGATAAAATTCATCATAGTTAAATATCTGCTTCAGTGGTTAAGGGTCTTGGGTGTGAAGGGTGGGTCGTGAGTTTGAGTCTTTGGAAGAGCCTTTTGCTAAGTAATTTTTGGTTGTGTTGCTTAGTAGAATTTGAGTTAAAATTTAACTCTAAGAGTGGAGGATATCTATTGCTTGATTATAAGGATAGGAGGTGGGTAGTTGTGTTGGTTTAAATTTTAAGTTTACATTTGATTACTTGCAATTGGTGGCTGCTCGTTTGGCTTCTTCACTTTCGTTATCTTAGGTAACATTAATGGATCTTTAATTGTTTAATTTTTGGGTTATGAAATGCTAGTGGTGTTGTTGTTTTGTAGTCGTTAATTATTTAGTTCTGCGTTTAGGTGAAGGTCGTCAGACATTTGGCGCTCCTTCAACATCGTAGTTTTGTATGGTTGCGGTTTGATTAACGGTAAAACTATGGAAAAGTTTTAGTGTTGGAAGAGTTTGATTATTGATTGCCTCGTGCCTTGTTACCATTATAATCGTTTTTATTTGTTGTATTTAGGTCTCGGGGATCTTGTGGTTGTGTTCCCGTCGAAATCGAACTAGGTGTGTAACGAGAAACATGAAAATCAACGAATGACGAAAGCTGAAATTGGGGTCCTTCGACCCCACACAGCTGCGTGCGACACACAGTCTAGGCCATTTTGGGGCGTGTGGGCCACACGAGTGTGTAGGCCCAAATTTTAGAATTTTTCCCTAAGGTCGTACAAGTCGTCCCAATCGACTGTAAGCCTTCTGTGGGGGTTGGTATGTGTTTATATAAGCCTTAAAGCATGAAATCAGCTAATCTGTTAGTATGAAATTTGACGTAAATAACGCCTAAATGCATGTAATGTGATGTGATATGTATGATCTGTTATGTATAAGCATGTTCAATAACTGTTATACAAGCATGCATGATATGTAAACTCCGGTATCTATTATTTCTGTTATTTCTAGTATTCTGTTTATATCTGGCTATAGGGCTGGTTATGTATTATGTGGAGAAAGTGTTCTGTGTGAGGTGTTAACTCGTCATTATACTGGCAGTACTGCTGCGATTATTCTGAAAAGTGTAGTAAGGACACTAAGTGGTGTGTAGGGCTGCGTAGGTGTTTTATACCTCATATGGTGTACTAGGATGGTTAGAACTGGTGTGTAGAGGATGGGGGTAAGATTATATTTATCTGCATCTGTACTACTCTAACACGGTTCTAATTCTGGATAAGAAATATGACTGTATTTGTTCTTCCATGTGATTAAATCTAAATTTTTGTTTCTTTTGAGTTACTCACTGAGTTATAAAAACTCACTCTTTGTTTGTCTGATAATTTCAAGAACCTTCAGACTTAGGCGGGTCGGTGCGACGGGAGCTCAGTTATGTTCACAATTCTATAAAACTTTATTTACATAAATTTGGCTTATTTAAAATTTCCGATTTGAGAGTTTTGTAATTTTTGGAATCTCGGAACATTTGGGTTTATTATGGTTTTGGATTTTGTTTTGGGTTTTGCTCGACAATTGGTAAAACGATTTTTCGAAAAACGGTTATGTTTCTGCGATCAACTATTTTTAAGAAAACAAACTCGGATTTCCAAAATATAACGTCTTAAGAATGAAATAAAAATCATAAATTTTGGTTAAAATATGATTTTAATAAAATATTTATTTTTTACATAAAAATCTATTAATTATATTTTATTAAAAATAATATTTTGATAAATAAAATTACTTTTGTAATTTTTATTAGAAGTATGATATAAACCTCACTAATTAATATTACTAATATGTAATAATTTTTAATTTGAAAATTAAAAAATTAAAAAATTATCTAAATCTCAAATATTGTTATAGTTATATACCAACGGGCTATCCCAAGTTATTTTGATAGATAAATAGACTCTCTTTTTTTTTTTTCAAATTTTTAAAGAAAAAATCCGTAAAAAATATGTGAGGGTAAATTATATTATTAGTCACTAAATTATGGGTAAATTTTCATTTTAGTCACTTAACTTAAAAAATACAATTTGGTCACTAAACTATTCAAAAGTGTTCATTTAAGTCACAATACTGTTAAAATCGATGCTATATGACTTTCTTTTTTCACACTACCTGCACCAATCGAAAGCTCTCTTTCCCTTCTCTTCTACAGTTCAGTTTTTTTCATGAAACAGCTTTGGATGTCATGAATATATGAACCAAAATTCAAACAATTTTTCTCTTCGATCTCCGAAATTGATCAACGTATCTACTTGGACCTAATGTGTGTTTTTCTACTCATTGATAGGTATTGATCTATTGTACTTATTATTAAATCGTCGCTTAGAATTCGTTGGTGAAACTTTGTTTAAAAAAAAAAATTTAACAGCTCAGTGACCAAATTATAACTATTGTTAAGTAACCAAAAGGAAAACTTCCCTGTAATTTAGTTACTGACTAATAAGGAAGTTTACCAAGATGTAAAAACAGATGCGTGGTTCGCGCGTGTGGAAGATGTAACTATCATCTATTTTCCTTGTTACTTGTATTAAACGAAGCTTCGCTTCGTCATTGACAATGTCACGCTAATTACTTATAGGCTAAGAACCAAATTTATCCCAACTTGTTTCAGGTAAGCTTTTCTTCATCTTCCGAACTTCCTTTCTTTGATGGTAATTTCCGATCTTATCTTCTCTTCACAATTATCAAAATCTGTCATTAGATCCACCAAATCTTTCTAATTTCAGTCTTTGATCTTCTTTTGTTACCCTTTCTTTAGGGGAAAAAGTAGAAAGATTTGCAGTAAAATGAAAAGGAAAAAGCTTGAAACTCAATACAGAGAGTTTGCTTCTTCGTTTTCCCCTTTGAGATTCTATTTGAAGTTTAATTAATCATTAGGGTTTAGTTCTTGAGTTTCGTAAGATCTGCTGAAGGAAAGGGTTTTTTTCCCCTTTCTAAGAATAGAATTTGGTTAGTATAGTGATATATTCTTTCTTGTAAATTACCTTATTTCGGCGTGAATTGGCTGTGTCGAAATTTTAGGAAGATTAGATCTCAGTGGATTCGTTTAGCTTCAGTTGCATTTATCATTTTTAAAGTCACTTGACCTTCACTGGAATTTGTTTGCCAATTGTTTCTTCTTTTCTAGGAAAGAATCATAGTTTTGTAGTAATGTTTATAAATGCTTTGCTAAGTTAATGGCGCTCTGCAGATCTAGGTACTTCAGAATACCCTGCTGAAATGAATCAAAAGGGCTTGATTTATAGTTTTGTTGCAAAAGGAACTGTTGTTTTAGCTGAGCACACATCATATTCTGGGAACTTTAGTACCATTGCTGTTCAATGTTTACAGAAGCTCCCTTCAAATAGCAGCAAGTTCACGTATTCTTGTGACGGTCACACATTTAACTTCCTCATTGACAATGGATTTGGTACTAATTTCTCATTATTTCTTGATTTCGGTCAATTTTTTCATATCAAAATATGTGATGATATTTGTTTCCACTTGCAGTGTTTCTAGTTGTCGCAGATGAATCAGTTGGCAGGAGTGTGCCTTTTGTTTTTCTTGAACGGGTGCTAGATGATTTTAAACAACGATATGGTGCAAGTATAAGAAATGAGGGTCCCCATCCTTTAGCTGATGATGATGATGACGACGACTTATTTGAGGACCGATTTAGCATTGCATATAATCTTGACAGAGAATTTGGGTGCGTACATAGGTTAAATTGTTATATTTGCCTGGTTACCCTATGATGTTTATATACATGGTGGAAGCCTTACCTCTAATTCCTTGCTCTGTGTAACAGACCAAGGCTTAAGGAGCACATGCAATATTGTATGAACCATCCCGAAGAAATGAGTAAGCTCTCGAAGTTAAAAGCTCAAATCACTGAGGTGAAGGGGATTATGATGGATAACATTGAGAAGGTATGTATTTGTTTTCTTGAGAAGTGGTATGATTGTGGAAAAAATGGACGTGTCGTTCTGAAAGTAGAGATCAAGTGTCCTGTAGCAATCTTCTTTTCCCTGTGGTATGCAGATTTCTGTGGTTACCATTGCACTTGTCTATACTCTAAATCTTAAACTTCTAATCTTATGTTAATCTGGATACATTTTCTTCTCTATTTTTTAATTTTTTCCAAGATAAAGGGGTTTTGGTGGGGTTGGGGCTCTAAAATAACTATATTGAAGGATGCTAACTATCATGTTAGCTGCTGTTATAAGTATTCAAATTTTTATTATCTGTTCTTTGTACATTTATGTTTCAAATTTTTATATGTAGTTATAAATAAAAACCTCTTCAATGATGAAAAAGTGGAACCATAGAATTTTATGCCTCTATCCACCAACAATGGACTTTTCAACCTTAAGTTTGATTTTCAATTTTTTATTTTATTTATTTTGTCTTTGGAGTAGTGGTCGTTATGTTTTTGGGTAGAAAATTAACACTTAAGTTCCATATTTCATTTATATCATGAGGAATTCAAGGGTGGTAGCTATAGGAGAAAACTGGAAGAAGAAAGTCTCCTCCCTCCCCCCACCCCCCAAAAAAAAAACACATACAGTCCAATGAAAAAAAGGAAAGAAATTAAGGGTCTTCTGTTGGAGGGATTGGAGAAAGGATAACATTGCTGAGTTTGAGGGTTCATGAATGGACTTGAGGCTATGTGAAGAGCTGTTTGATTATCAGAAATTAGAGTCATAGGCTCGTGTTTCTTAAACCCTAATTTAGATCACTAATCCGTAAATCTTTGGTCAGAAATTTAGTCTGTAGATGCTATTTCAGTACTTGTATCTGTTCACTATCATCACTTGTAATGACAGACCATATCATCCACATGGACAATCACTAAAAACGCCCTTAGGAGATTGTTTTAACTTATGTGAAGACTTCTTCAAATAACATACTAGCTCTAACTCTCCCTGAGCAACAATCTAATTGGTTTCTTCATGTAAGTTTTATCCTCGAAGTAATCATGTAGAAATGCATTAATGTTTCAGCTCTAACTGAAATAAAAGCCAAGTAAAATAGTTGCCAATGTAGGGTTAGTTGATCATATTTTCTTCGTATGGATGTTATTAGCTATCAAATTTCAGATACCTCTGCTTAGTGATGATTATGCATGTAATAAGGAAAGAATGTTTCTAGCTAGTTGTGGTGTATTAATGCAACTCTGGGGCATGCAATGCTTCTCCTTATCGATAGATGCCTCAAGACTATATTCCTTTGCGCTTGTTGCCTACAAACTGTGGTGTGATGCTTATTTATTTCCCATTTACATCAAATAAATTTGTCTTGTGGATAGAAGTTACTAATGTCTTCCAATGCAAAATCCTCTATGTGGTATTCACTTCGTAAAACCATGGCTTAAGTTTGTTAAGAAGGTTTCTGTGTTCAAAAGATTACAAAGGGCCAAAGAGCTATTTACTAAAACAAGCTAAAGCAAGGTGTTTGGCTCTCCAAATTTTATAATTTTAGGCTAGCTTATGTTGGAAGCTCGTGTCAGCTTTTAGACAAAGCTACAGATAAAGCTTCTCCAAAAAATTGCTAATATGACAGTAGTAACAAACATTTAGAGTGTGCTTAGTTGGGTGGAAAAGTGGAGAGATGGGAGGAAGGAAAGGAAAAGTGGAAAGAAAATTAATTTTGAGTGTGCTTGGTTGGGAAGAAAAGTGAGAGAAAAGAAAATAGGAGAGATGATCATTTTCCACTCTAATGCATAAAAATCAATCCTTCCAAATGGAATGATGAGAGGAAAGAAAATGATAGAGATGCGTATGTTAGTTCAATCCTTCCAATTTTCTTTCCACCCTATTGAGCAAAGCTTTAATGAGAATTTTCATGTTCTCGTTAATACTTCAACTAGTTTTATTTCCGTGCGATGCAAGGTTTATTGTATTTAATAATTAAAATATATTGAAAAAATTTTAAAGGGATTACAAATAATATAAATTAAAAAAATTAAAAATAATATATTTAAAAAATAATTAGATTAATAAAAAAATAATTTGTCAAATTAAATTATTGTAACATATAGGTTTTTTATTTTAATAAAAAAAGTTTAAAGGAAATTTCATTTATGTAATTGAAATTTCTTTTTTTTTTTTAACTTAAAATGAAATTTAAATAGAATTGATTTCCTAAATATAAAGAAAATATTTATATGCATTCCTAAATTAAATGAAGGATCATATATTGATCTTGCAGTTTCTGAGCTCTATTGTCACTATGTAGGATAATAATCCTTTCAACCTTCTGTTACTCTGGTTTTGTTAGTGGCTGGGTCAATTTATCAAGTATTTCTTGATTCAAAGCTTAGCTTAACAGTCAATATATGTGTAAGAATGATAAACCTCTTATTAGATGCAGCCTATGCAAGCAATGTTGTAGTGAGGACTTTAAAGTACATCCAGCTCCTTGTGGTGCATTAGTTTAATGCCGTGCAGTATGGTCTCAACCCAAACACCATGTAGTAGTATAGTACCCAACTGAATATCTTCTTGTGCCTTCCTATGCCATGGAATTTTTGGCAACTAGTAGTACAAATGCCTATACATGGATATGATTTGATGGGTTAATGTAATAAGAACTAAAATTTTTCATTCCAAAAATTTCTATTTAAAGGTTCAGGACTATGTTTGAAATGAATGTTTTTCTGTGGCAAAACACCCAGTGTTCAGTTCACTAATTTCCTTGAAACTAAGGTATGGAAAATGGTGTTGCTAAAGTTATGGTATATATTGGTTTTGGTTTGTGGTTATCTGGACAAACAAGGGAGGAGCTTGCTTGCATATTCTTAAGAATATATTAGGTGTAGAAACTTGCTGTCTGTCTTCGTGCTCTTGCTTGTGGTTGATCTCTTGAGCCTTTTAAATATCATAAATGTTCTATGTGGCTGGATGACTCTGGATTGTCCCTTTCTTTTTGGTGGTGGTGGTGGTCTTTTGGTTGGGGGGGGGGGTCTGAATTGATAATTTCCCAATACAATGGTGTTTAACTTGTTTGTTCCTTCCATATAACTGTTTGATATTTCTCTGTTCTTTGTTATCAAAAGGAAAACTAATAACAGATGCTGAAGCTGATTGTGAACAAATTAATAATTAATTCAATTTTTGAGCAGGTTTTGGATCGCGGGGAGAAGATTGAACTTCTAGTGGACAAAACTGAGAACTTACAATTCCAGGTTGGTGCTATTTTCTCTTTTGATTGAACAAATCCGGAAAAGGTTCAACTATAAGTTCAATATATATATATATATATAAATGGTTTTGTATTGGTATTATTTTTATTGTAGGCTGATAGCTTCCAGAGGCAAGGGCGGCAACTGCGGCGAAGGATGTGGCTGCAGAATCTGCAAATGAAACTGATGGTAGGGGGAGCTATTCTTGTGTTGATCATCCTTTTGTGGGTTTTTGCGTGTGGAGGTTTCAAATGTTAACGTTGATAACCATTGCATTGCATTGCCTATGTTTTCTTTTATATATACAAAAAATAATAATTCTACATTTGTTTAGGTGTACAAAATATAGTTATGCTCGACTTTGTACATGGATTGATTGCTGTTGTTATGTAGCACTACCTTGCCGTTTAAGATATGTAATCAAAGCTTTGAATTTTATACTTTTTTGAAGTTTTCTATATGAATGTTTTTTACTTGTAATCTTTTAATTTTCAATTTTGGTAGAAAAGTTTTTAACTTCAAATTTGAACTCAACTTTTTTCCCTAAACTTATTTTAAAATAATATTCCTTGGAAAACCTACTTATTTCATTGCTTCCAAACGATCCGGATGATGAGTCTAAACATAATGTAGAAATTCCAAACCTCTTCTTCAACATCTTCCTGTATTCACCGTAGTTTTATCAACATTGGAGTAATTTGAGGAGAGAAAAATTTTATTTATTATGTATTATAATAGTTAGGTATAAAATAATAAATAGTCAGTACAAATTTAATTTTATAAAAATGAACAATTTTTTTTTGTTGCTAAAAATAGGTCTTGAAGTGATTAAATATTACTAATTGAATTTGTTTATTACTAATTCACAGTATAAAAATAATTCTCCTACTAGTGGCACTAATGAAGTAGTTTTGTTTGTTCAAAGATACAACTCAGATGGTCAACTATTTCTTCCTTATTTTCACATGGAGGACAAACACCTGAAGCATTTGTGTTTCTCCTTCGTAAAGTCTGATCTACTGGTAGATTGTTGGTACACACTTTCCATAGAATGATGACTAGTTGAAAAGGAAGCTTTAATCTCCACACATTCTTCCACATAGGATTTACCTGATACACTCATCTCTTGTTCGTCTGTTGATGCCATGGCAGCCGGTAAATTTATCTCGAACAAATATGCAGTGTTCATATTGTTCATAAGTCTAATTTAGCCCGATTTATGATTTCCTCTGAGCATTGATTAGTTTCGGTTTTGACGTAGATTTTAGTTTAGAAAGCTTTTGCTGTTATTATTGTTGTTGGAAAAAATTATATCACATTTAAGATGTAAATAAAAAAAATTTTGAATGTGACATATTGCATTATTTAAATCTTAGTTATGAAATTAAAGTCTACATTAACAGTGCTTCAAATACTAATTTTTTGTTATTGTTAGTTTAGATAAAAGGAGCATGAAAGAAAAGAAAACCAAACTCACTACTATAGTACATATGTTTATGGATCATTGATTGATGTTTTTTAAAAATATATCTTTACTTATGTTGATATAACGTTCAACAAAAGAAAGATACAAAAGAGAAGAGAGTTGTTATTGAGATAGTCTGTTCATCAAATCAAAAGAGAGAATCAGAAGTTATAGAAAATGAAGGTAAAAAGAGTTTGCAGGTTGAGTATAGAAAGAGTGTAAGATAAGTATTCTTGAAGAGTCTCCCCTCTTTTCAATTTTTTTTGGGGCTTTTGTAGGTAGGGATCGTGTAATATGGTGTTAACATGTTGGATTTGTCATCTAGTCATCATTAAGGATGCCTTCAATGAGATGAGTATATCTGTCATAGGACAGACTCTGTCAGTCATTCATTTTAACTTTGATGTGATAAAGTAATTGAACTTACGTGATGCATTCTTAGTGAAGATCAGGCCATCCATTGTTCGGATAGCCCCCAAGAGGGTTAGTTCACAAGTGACCTCTTGACTTGTTGATGACAAACTTACTGTTTAAGAATCTTTTAAGTTTGTCATGTGTCTTTTTGCGAATATGATATAACAATCTAAAATAAACTAGATTAAGTTTGAATTTAGAAATTCCATTTCATTACCTAAAGTAATATTCAAAACATAAAAAACATTTATTTTATATCAATATTTATATTTTTAAAATTAAATTGAATTAAAAAGTACTTTTTGGAATGAAAGTAAAAATATTTTTATTATTAAAAACTACAATAGATTTATGTCATTATTGATTTTCAAATATTCACTTTTGAATCAATGTTATTTTTAGTGATAACATATTTAAATATCTAAATTTTCTATTCAAATAACCTAAAATACTGTGAATAGTGGATCTGAATTTAGATTTTTAAATTCATTATCCAATTCACTTTTAAAAGTTTTATTTTAATTTACTTACTAAATTTTAATACCTGAGGCATAATATTATTCAGATCAAATTTATATTCAGATAATAATATTCAAATATAATAAATGAAATCAAATTTTAAAAAATTATGTGGGCTTAAATTTAAATATTACAGTGCTTAGAGTAAGTTTGGTTCAAAATTTTATATCCGGTTGGATTTTTAATTTTTCATATTAATTTTAGGTTTTGGGTTTTTTTTATACATAAAATCAGTTTTATTTTATATTTTTTAATATTATTTGGAAAAATTCAAAATCTTTTTATAAATATTTTTAAAATAAAATTTTAAGTAAACAAAAAGCAACAAATAACTCTTATTGTATGCTATTTTTTGAAAATAAAATATTTTTATATTAAATTTTCAAGTTATTTTCTGTAATTTAAATATAAAAAAATATTTTATATCATAAAAGCTTAAATTAATTATAAACCAAATAAAAATAATAATTCAATTTGTCTAATGTAATATTAAACTTTTTAACTTATATTTCATAAATCTATTAATTCCTAATATGGATTTTTCTTAAGATTTGTGAAATTGTGTTCCTTTAAATTATTTTCTTCTTCATTTCATTATTTTATAATTATTTTGTGTTCTAGAAATCTGACTTCTGATTAATGACGTGGCAGCTCAAAGACACGTCATTAATTTTTTTTAAATCAATTTCAAATCCCAAAATCCCTTTCGTAGAAACTTCTTATTATGTTTTTAACTACGCGTAATTTGAAAGACAAGGAGAAGAAACCATCCAAGCCCCAACAAACAAACCAGCTCCTCGTTATCTCCAATTTCAAAATCAAAATCAAAATCAAAATCAAAATCAAAATATCTAAATCTAAATCTATCTCCTCTCCTTCTCTTTAACCTTACAATTAAGGAAAGAAGATGAAGAGGGTCTTCGGCGTTAAGAAAGACAAGGAACCCCCGCCTTCTATCCAAGATGCTACCGATCGGGTCTATCTCTAATCTCCTTTTATCTTTTCGTTTCTTTCTTTTAAATTTTTCGTTTGATTTGTTGGTTTCTGATGTAGTATTAGGGTTTGTGTGTTTAATTAGGCTGTTTCATTTCAAAATCTTTGTTATTTCTTAAATCATATGGATTGGATTTATGTGATCAGATCGGTAAAAGAGGGGATACGGTTGATGAGAAGTTGAAGAAGCTAGATGCTGAGTTGAGTAGGTATAAAGAGCAGATAAAAAAGACAAGGCCTGGCCCTGCTCAAGAGGCTCTTAAATCTCGAGCTATGAGGGTTCTCAAGCAAAAACGAATGTACATGCTTCTTCTCTATCAAATCTTTCCTTAATTTTATTCCATAATTATTGCTAACGCTATTTATGTTGAGTTTCTATGTATTTGATTTCTTTGAAGTATGTATTTCCTGTTGCTTTGACGTTATATATGTTATGTTGAGTGGATAATGATGGTTATTGCTTTATCTAGTAAGTGTTGTTTCATTTTCTCTGTCACTATCTCTCACACTTTTGGCTTCTGTATAGGTATGAAGGGCAACGTGATATGCTTTATAACCAGACGTTTAACCTCGATCAAGTTGCTTTTGCTTCTGAGGGTCTTAAAGATGCTCAGCAAACTGTATGTGGTAGCCTTTGACGTACTTTTATATTACATTTATGTATCTGACCTGTTACAAACTTGCATCAACTGATAAGGCAATTATTTTCCTTCTGACATGATTATTGATATGTGCTCTGTCATTGGTAATTTCTCATCTTGTGTATGTTTTTTCAGAAGCATAAGTGTAATTGAGTTGTCATTTGTTGTTTCTATAAGATTGACATTTAATGTTTATTGCATGCTATAGTGGATTTATTGGGACTATCTTATATTTACTGTAAAACATGTGTTACTTGATAGTGCCCAAAAGGGCATAATTCGGGACAATTCAAGATGAGCTCTTTCAGTTCCCTTATTGGAACTGGCTTCCTACCTTGTGAGAGGTAGGATAAACCGTTCCAAATTGGAGATGAATATGTGATGAATGATAATCTATATCCCAAATTGTTTATACTTATTCTGTCATTAGTTCAAGCTAAGAGGATTATAGATGCCCTTGAACATTCTTGCGTTACTTATGTTTGAACTACTACTTGCAATTTTTAAATCATAGTTATTTTTCTGTCCCAGATGACAGCCTTGAAATCTGCCAACAAGGAGCTGAAAGGAATGATGAAGACTGTGAAGATTCAAGATATAGATGTCTGTAATTTCTTTATACTTTCCATTCTCCATCTTGTATCCATTATAATGAATTTCCACTGATATTTGTTTCTTTTTTCTTATAGAATTTGCAAGATGAGATGATGGACATGATGGATATGAGTAATGAAATTCAAGAGACCTTAGGCAGAAGCTATAATGTGCCTGATGATATTGATGAGGATGAACTCATGGGCGGTAAGCATTGACCTTATCAAAGTCCACAAGAATGGACTTTAAATTTTATATCTTGGTTGCCTTCTGTATAATTTGATTGAAGTGTTGCAAACTTCTTTTACCTGGACGAAGTCACTGATGGAACTTGTGTTGATATCCTTGAATTTTGTGACCGTCCTTTTATGTCTTTTTGGGGGGCCTGCTGCCTGCACTTACAGCTTCATTGTCTGAAAAATCTTATGGTCTGGTAGAACTGCATTTAACTTATATTTTGCAATCTATACCTTATTATGGTCCATTTTGGATTGCAGAACTTGATGCTCTGGAAGCAGACATGGGAACTGAAGCTGATGGTGTTCCCTCTTATCTTCAACCTGATAAGGAGGAACCAGATTTGGATGCAGAGCTCAGTTTGCCTACAGCTCCATCAGGAAATGCAACAGCAGCAGCTGGCAGGGCCAATGCCCAGGTAAACTTTATATACCTGCAATTTTAGTCAAGATTTAGATTAGCATCTAATACAAAGAATCAGGATATATATACTGTTTATCCCATTCTTTTTCTGCTCGATATGGTATATTAGGATTTTATTCAAACATTTAATTTTCTTTTTTTCAAATTAATTTTCCACTTCACCTGCACTAGCCCAATTTAAAAAATATGACAAAAACCTATGTTGCTCTGACACATTACTTTTCTTGAAGTATCTGTGTCTGACACATATCTGGACATGAGTGTGGGGATATGATCCTCAAAGAAACTAGAATTTACATGGACAACTATGTTTTTGAAAAACTGTTAGATTTGGTATACATTTTATACTTCCATAGGAAGCTCGTTTCCATCAATCTCCATCTGCTTTATAACTGCTATTGATGTCCTGCTTCTCGAGCTCACATAAGTTATAGAGCGATACGGGTTTTTAGGCTCCTGGAATATCTAAATCTTGATATTTGCATTTGAATTTAATCTCCCAATTATATCTAAGTATTGTTTTGTAACTTGGATGGTGAGCAGGTTGAGGATGAACTTGGTTTCCCTGCTGTTCCTCGAGCATCTGTCCGCAGTTAAAAGATTTGCTAATATATATACTGTAAGATGAAGTTGGATGAAGCACGTCCTTGTAAACATATTGTGCAGAATTAACTTTCGATTACTAGTGCAATTTAATTGATTTTTAATTTTTCGGGTTGGGAGCTATATAATAAGCATAACTGCTTTGACTTGGAAATTTCTGTATTCATGTTGTCATTTCATATTTATATTCACACTATATTTATTGTCTTGATTTAGTGTCACGAGAAGTGACTACTTAAAATTATAGAATATACAACGAAACTTATAAGTCTCAAGGATGTCGTTCGACTCTCTGCATGCCTGCACCGTATTGTCCATCGTTGCTTCCTTAGAGATAGCAATCCGGCATCCAAAGCTCTGTTTGGTAGCTCGTCAGCCTAACAGTTACATGCCTGTATTGCCCCAACGCAGTCCCTTTCCAGGTAAGTAGACTTCTCTGGTCCTCAATTTTGAAATTGAGTAAAAGTAGTCTCTCACAACAAAATCGGTATAATTTAATTCTTTATCAATTTTGACAGTAAGTAATTAAAGACAATTAATTACAATGTTAATGTCTTTTGTTAATTGTACTTAGTTTTGATTGGTATAGTAACAAATTTTAACTCGATGTTTACGTATTTTATTAATTTAATCTTGATTCTAAAAAATTAAACAAATTTAACCTCAATATTACACATTCTACAAGATTATCATGACAGTAGTAATTAGGTCTCTTATTAATACCAGTCTATCATTTTCCCTTACGAAGAAACAACCACCTCCTCCAGAGACAAGCGCCTATTCTGAAAAATAAACATATTCCTATGCTTCCATTACGTCCGGCATACATACCAAGCAGAGTAGGCCTAGCACCTCCACTAAAATGTATATGTAAACCATTTTTGGCATTAATGTAAATCCAAGAATTTAAAACCAAGGATAACTTAGATTGAACATGTTCGAGAAGGGTTCTAAATCGTGCCAATCAAGCAAAATTGTAGTCCCTAAGGACATGTATAGCATCCTCAAGGGCATGCAGTTTCATCAACCAGTCCCCTAGGACAACGTTCACCGTAAGGATAGAATCTTCAATGACATGACTACAAGCTCGACATGCAGTTTCATCAACTAGTCCCCTAAAACAACGTTCACTATGAGTCTCTCTATCATTGTGAACCAAAGAAAGGGGTGAACTCGATGTGGTCCCTTATACGACCAAGCCAATGTCCAAATCTGATCTAATGGATTCCACGTATCACCTAAGAATTGTCTATAAGTGTAACACTTTACACTTGACTCGATCGTCGGATTTGAATGTATAATATTACATTATGTCGCCAAAGCAATTCAAGTTATTATAAGACAGATATAATCGATTCAAACATTAAAATAATTTATATACATACATCTATACATCCATGGATTTCATTTCATCAATTTATGGGGTTATGATAAGTTAATATTAGAGTGAGGACTCAAATCTAAACTTAAATGTCAAAGTTCAAATCTATGTCTTGAGACAAGGGTCTCCATGTCTCGAGACAAATCATAAATGATTTTTGGATTTTTAGCTTCGAAGTTAGCATACCTCAAGACACTATATGTGTCTCGAGACCACCTTCCCCTATTTTTCTATTTTTGTTTCAATGTTTGAATGTCTCGAGACAAGGATTCCTATCTCGAGACCTGAAGTAGGGCAAAATCTATTTAGCTTCGTTGTTCTTCTGTCTAAAGACAAAGGTCACTTGTCTTAAGACCTAGGAACAATTGTGTAACGACTCGAAAGTTAGTAGTGTTGAAAATGATGGTTTCAAAACCCCATTTTCAATCATCGAGTCCATAAAGATTATTATTTAATATTGATGAGGTTAGGGTAAAGTTTAATTAAAATTTGGTTCTTTAATATTGTCAATCGGATAATTAATTAAGGTATAAGGACTAAGTCGTAAAAGTGATAAAAGTTAATTGCTAATATTTTAAATAGCTAAAGGATCAAAATGGTGATTTGGATATTTCTCTATGGCCAAACGGTGGTGGGTTTGAGTTGGAAGCCACCGAATTTGTTAATTAGGTTTAACTTAGCTAAATTAAAATTTTAATTAATTAAGTTTAATTAATAATTAATATAAGTATATAAGATAAATTAAAAGAAAAAATAAACCATTCATGCTATTTCTTCCGTCTTCACGAAATAAAAAGAAAGAATAAAGGGTTTTGACGTTTCAAGCTTCAATCCTTCTATTTGTAAGTAATTTCAAGTTTTTTTTCTTTTTGTAATTTTTGTGTTTTTAAGGTTTCAGAAATTTGATTTACCTAATTGTGTACCATTTGTAAAATTGTTAAAATTTTTAAAAGTTTTCATTTTTTATTCTTGAAGCTTTTCGTATTAAATTGTTATATTTTAAGTTCAGATATAAAAAATGATTAATTTATAAAGTGAAAATTGTTTATTTTGAACAAAGGAATTAAAGTGTAAATATTTTAAAATTAACATAAAATTTCTATAATTATAGATAATAGAGGGCTGTATAAGGATGAAATTGAGATCGATTTCGAAATCGAAGCTCAAATTTGAAAGTTCTGGTAATTTCGGTTTTAGGGACTAAATTGAATAAAAATTAAAATTTTAGGGACATTTAAATAATGAAAATGAGCTGATATATGCTTTTAATAAGATGAAATAAGAAGGTTGGAATTGATAAATTTAATTGAATTATTGAATAGATTGAAAATTGGACTAAATCGAAGATAATCGGGGAAATGAAAAAAATTGTTGATTAGTCTTTAGAGATTTGTTTGTTGATGTTTTAACCAGGTAAGTTCATATGGTATGATTTTATATAAATTCCTATATATATTTATATTATGAATTCTTGTATGCTTAATAATAATTTGAATTGTTTGCAATTTGGTACAAAAGGTAATATATGGACTAAATCGTAAAGAAAATGATAAATTAACTGATAAATTGAATATGATGAATTTCAATGTGAAATATTAATGAATTAATAGTTGATTTTGACTGATCAAAACATAATGGTATGAATTTGACTAATTATTGAGATAGATGATTAAACTGAATAGAATTGAAAATAGTGTAATTTGATGAAATTATGGAGTTGATCTTGAATTGGGTTGAAATAGGATATGCTATGTGATAAATTGGTGATTTGAGATATGAATTAAAACAATATGACGATTGGATAAAAGGTTACCCTATTAATTGTTCAGGTAGAGTCGGATATAGTTGGCATGCCACAGGATAGGTCGAGTACGGGTTACTTCGTCTATGAGTCAATGAGTGTTGGGCACATTTATACTTCGGCTATACCGATGAGGCACTAGGTGTCAAACACATTGACTAAGTGATTTTGGTATGTTCAGGTGTGTATTGAGGCGTATCGGTTAGCTGATTGGAAAATGTTAAATGGTATGATTGAATGATGAGTTGAAATGGATATATAACATGGTTAAGTAGGTTGATTTAGTACAAGTTGTTTTGATATGTTTTGAATTGGTAATGGTTAAATCCATTGATAGATATGTTGTTTTGGATGACTTAATAGTAAGAAATATGGGTTTATGTGTTTTGACTAAGTGGTTGATTATGGTAGATACCTAAATAAGGCATGTTGTATGGTTAAATGGTGTTAACGAATAAATGATGAAATGATAATATATGTTTGGAATGAGTTGTGATGTATGGTTGAATAATTATGAATTCATAGGTTTAAATGACATGCTTGAGTGTCTAATTGGTGCATACTAGTTCAATGGCTATGGGATGGTAAAATAGATGTTTTTTATATGCTTTGAATTGGTTTTATGCAGGATATAAGTGTGCATTATGCATCAATTATACGAATGGTTTGGTTTGGCATGAAATATGTACCAAATGGCCTAAAATATACTAATAACAGAGTCCATGTCGAGACAAGAAACTCTTATCGTCGCAATGTCGACCGACAATTTGTGACGTCCCGACGTTGAGTGGCCACATGTCACAACGTGGCAAATTGTTTGGCGGCGTCAGGACGTGGAGGTGACATCACGACATCGGCCTTGGATTTTCAAAGCTTTGCAATTTGGTCCTAATTCATGCTTGGGTCAACAAAAGAGCTTTCGTAAGTTTGATTAAGGCTCGGATTTGACTATGTATATTAATATCTAGGTATTTATGATATAATTGAACATTTGAATGTTTTATTTATGGTATACTTGATTAGAATTTTTAAAAATGTTACAAAAAGGTCCCTATTTGATATCAGGTTGACTCTAAAGCATTCGTATGCTCGTATAAGACCTGGGAAAAAATGTTCATGCTTTTCAATGTTGTACTATTGATTGATTGCATGATTTATGAAGTGAAATGATGTTTTTAATGTGAATTTTTCAGTAGTTTTGTAACACCCCTTACCCGTATTCGACGCCGGAATAGGGTACGAGGCCTTATCGGAACACATACACTTGTAAACGCATTAAACCGAGTCATAAAATTTCATCCAAATTAACACTTTTCAATTTTCATCACAAAGTCCCTAATATGGACCTATGAGGCCCAAAACATACTTTGGAAGCGGTCCGGGACTAAACCGAGAACTTTGGTGTAACATCCTGAATTTTTGGGCCTATGCGTTTAATGGGTGGATATGTTTAATGTGTTAATTTAAGTGTTAGGGGTCCAAATTGGGCTCAGGCTTAGGTAGAGGCCTTGATTAAAATTATCTGTTTGGGCATTATAGGGTTTAAAAGGTAGTATCTATGTTTAAAATACCAAAGTGGGCTTGTGGCCCAATCTTAGGAGGTGACGCCACACAAGGGAGTAAGGGGCCCAAATTTAAGTTTCATGGAGCCCAATTTTTTTAATTTAAGTTAGCTAAATTTTGGGCATTAGGATTAGGTGGAGTGGATGGCAACAAAGCTAAATTTTGGGCATTAGGATTAGGTGGAGTGGATGGCAACAAGGCTAAAATTTAGGGGTTTTAGTGTTTAAAATATGTGGATAATAAGCAGATTAAGGCTATTATTTAGGAATTTATTTTATGTGGATAATAAGCAGATAAAGGCTAAAATTTAGATATTTTAATGATTAAAATAGGTGGATAATATGCTGATAAAGGAGGGAGGAGTTAGAGATAATTAAGTCTCTTTTAGATGAGCTAGTAGATTAAGATAAAGGAGAAAAGATAGGATTTATCTGCAAGGTTAGGTAAGTACCGAAATTTCTATAAATAGGGGGAATATTTCTTCAATTTCGGCATTTGGGTTTTTCTCTCATTCTTTTCTCTTTTTCTCTGAGTAAAAGCCGAAAACTCCTAAAGTTCCATCTTCTTCTTCATTCTCTGCAAAAGCCGAAATCTCTAAGCCTATTCCTTCATCTTCACTTTGATTCAAAAGCCGAAACTCTTTCCATTCTTTTTCTTCCTAGCCAAAATTTTCAAGTCTCTTCCTTGTTTTCTTTTCTTCTTCTCTTTTCCTGTCAGAAACCGAAACTCTTCACTCAAGTATTTTAAAAGCCAAAGACACATCAGCCTTCTCTTGTTCATACTTTTTCCGGGATTTTCCTAAAAGCCAAAATCCCTAGATCTCATCTCCTGTGATTGCCGAATTACTTCTGTGGTGCCTACTTGTGTCGAAATCTGAAGGGAACTTTAGTGGAGTCAATCGCATAGATCTCTGAGTTATAGATCGGTAGCACTCGAATCGTGTTACTTTCGAGATTTCAAGGTAAGAAGATCTATTAGTTTCAATGTGTAAATTCAGGATTTACTAACCCTTGGCCGAATATAGGAGAGGCCCTATTTTCACATCTTTTCGGCTTTTTTTAGCAAAGTTGTAGATCGGTCTAGCAAGGGTATCGACATTAATCAGGTGTGTAACCTTTCTCACTGTTAGACTGTTTGCTAATATATATTCATATGTATAAATCTGCTATACTATGCTAAATGCCGAAATCCCGGCATAACAAGTGAAAACCCTTGAAGGGTAAAGGTTGATCAACAGGTTAGTGGCTTCTGTCCTATTTCAGTGATTATTCCTGTTAAAACGATATGCTTTGTATGACGATTTTATTGTATGCTTGGGGTTGGGAAATTGATGAAAAGGGGAAGTGATCTGTTCTGGTGGCTTTTGCCATTTCAGCCTGGTGACTCTGTAACAAACTCCGTTTCTGGTGGCTTTTTGCCATTTCAGCCTGGCGACTCTGTCACAAACTCTGTTTCTGGTGGCTTTTTGCCATTTCAGCCTGGTGACTCTGTCACAACTCTGATGATGAGCAGCACGACTGCCATCAACGGCGTGTAGCGGTGCGGGTTGATTGTAGAAATCCCTTATGGTGTGAACGGCTGGTACGGGAGGCGTGTAGCGGATGGAAACTTAGGATTTGGGTTGGGCTTGCATAATGTTTTTGTTATATATATATATATATATATATATATATATATAAAACTGTTATTCTGTTCTGTGGGGCTGAGGCCCAAATCTAATGGTTCATAAGGGTTGCACACTGAGTCTCGCGACTCAACCAATTTCTTAACATTTTCAGGTAACACCTAGTGCATCGGACCGGGCTGGAGAGGAGCGCAAGGTGGCCATGCAAAAGAACTCTTGGATTTAACAAGAAGACTCCAGATTATTATTTTATATTTTTATTTAATGGGTTTTAAATTTTATTGTAATAAGGCCATGAGCCACTAGACTATTATTTATGTTTTGGTTTTATGTTGGACTTTTATTACTGGGCTTTTAAGTTTTATGTCTAAATTAAGTTAAGACATGTATGAAATTATAGTTTTTGTTTAAAATTCACCAAGGTAATTTATAACTTTATATTTTATACTTACTAATAAATCACTAAGTTTTCGATTTTAGTATTTAAACCTAGTAGTTGTTTTCCAAAATGCGACATGTTTTGTAAAATCCCTTAAGTGACATACCAGATCCGGTTGTAGCGTTTGGGCCGGGTTTGAGGTGTTACATTTGGAAAACATAAAAAAATTTCTTGAAAAATAGGGGCACACGCCCGTATCTAGGGGTGAGCAAAAATCGATTCCATTCAAAAAATTTGATAAAAATTTCAAATTTTGAATTAAATAGTTCGAGTTATTTGAGTTAATCAAGTTATTCAGATCAACTCGAATAAAAAAATTAAGTTTTTCGGTTTAACTCGGATATGAATTACACAATTCGAGTTATTCGAAAATCCGAATAAGAAAGACAAAACTACATCGTTTTGATAAATGTTTACTTTTTTAAAAGTTAAATTTCAAAATAATTAAGTTAAAAGGCAAAACTACGTCGTTTTGATAAATGTTTACCCATTAAGTTAAGAGGCAAAATCATTATATTGTTCATGTAGTTAAATAATCTTGTACTTCGTCTACTAGTTAAATAACCGGTCCATCTAATCGCAACATTAAGTATAAATAATAGGATTCGTTAACTCGACTAGATTTGACTCGAAATTTTTTGACTCGATTTGATCCGATTTGAAAAAAATTCAAATTGAGTTCGGTTGCTAAAATAGGATTTGTTAACTCGACTAACTCGAAAATTTTTTGACTCGATTCGACTCGACTCAATCGAATACTCACCCCTACCTGTATCTAAAGTCGTGTCCTTCTCACAACCATTCTCATGCCACACTTTTTCTTATTTAATCATCATACACTCATTTCCTCAAATTATGCATCTCATAAATTTCATCATCACAACATATAACTTGAATAATACTAGCCAACATCAATGGCCTTATACAAAATGAACTACTAAATATTAAATGCCAACATTTTAGGCCAAACCAATTATGACACATACAAATGACTATGTAACGTCCCACCCGAATCCGTCACCGGAATAGAGTTACGGAGCATTACCGGAGTTACAAATTTATTTATCAGACATTTTATTTCATCTAGCATTCATATTTGGAACCAATCAAAATCAAACATATTGTCGCTTAAACATATTTATTTTTCTTGACATGTCTTACTTAAATTTATTACTCGTCTCAACATGCTTGATTTCCTTGTATCAATGTATCAAAGATACTCGCATATTTACATGTCATGATAAATATCATTCTCTTTCCGTTTCTTCATAAACATAAGTCAGTTAATTCATTATATCAATATTTTGTGTACCATCAACTCGTATTTCCTTATATCACATAATTAGGTTACACGAACTTACCTGGCTAAATTGCAGAGATAATAAGATTCAGGGGCATTTTGGTAATTTTCTATTTTCATCGATTTTTCAACCAATCTTAACCTAAATTAATAATTTCATTCAATTTATTAATTTAGATAATAAAATAATTTATTTCACTCAATTTGGTCATTTTTGATATTTTTACAAAATTGCACCTAAAGTTTTACTTTTATTCAATTTAGTCCCTGAGTCTAAAACATGCAAATTATCCATTTAACATAAATCCATGCTAGTTGATTGTTCATATACATATTTTTCCTCCTCCTACTCTCCATACCACATCCTTAATGTATATAATTCCATTATTTACTTATGTATTCATATAAAGCTGTCCACTTGAGTTATAGTAACTAAATTATTTTTATATTGAGTTACAGAACTCTAAATTAAGATCCGTTAAATTTAACTGAAACTATACTCACATACCTTTTTACCATAAAATTTTCATAATTTTTGGTTTAGCCAATAAGTACAATTTATTCTTTAAAGTCACCCCTGTTCTGCTATCTGACTGTTTTGACCCTTCTTCACTAAAAAATAATTATCTCATCATACGAATTCGGATGAGGTTTCTGTTTGTTTATCTTGAAAATATATTCATTAAGGATTTTAAATATATAAATTTAAGCCTCTAATTATTTTTCTTAGATTTTTTAGGATTTTCCAAAGTCAGAATAATGGAACCCAAAATCATTCAAACCTTGTCTCACATAACCTATTATATCTCATGATTTACAATTCCATTGATTACAAAGTTTCTTCTATAAGAAACTAGACTCAATAATATTTAATTCCATATTTTATTCATTCTCTAATTTAATTTCTAAAATTTTTTGTGATTTTTCAAAGTTAGACTACTGATGCTGTCCAAAACTGTTTTAGTGCAAAGTGTTAATTAACAAGTTTGTAACACCTTTATTTACTTTCTCTACAATATTTCCCATCACTTTCTCTTATTTTCCTTCACTAACATATCAAGAACATAGGACCATCTATAATAAAACTCTACTATAACATCATTTTTATGCTTTTTCAATAATAACAAACTTTAAAATATATTGAAATCTTGATGTTCTTACATTGTCTTATTGATTTCAATCTTTAACTTGATTTTCTCTCTCCTCCAGCTTCTATTTCTTGAATTTAACTTGATATTCTTGCTCCCCATAGTCTCCTTGTCATCTTTCTCTCTTGATGGCTATGGAAATTCTTTTGAATTCTAAGTGGAAATGGTAGATTTTTTGTGAAAGGACCAAATTGTAAAGAAAGTAAAACTTTCTTTCTTTCTCTCTTCTTCTCACGTTGGTGCATGAGAAAGATGATGGATGGTGTGTTGTTGTTTTTTCTTCTTCTTTTTTTTTCTTCCCCCCCCCACATATATATATATACTAAATAAAATAATAAAATATTAATAAAGTAAAAATATCATCAACATAACCATTACATTCTAGAACTCTCTCTTTTGCTAATTGACCATTTTGCCCTTCATGATCTTTTAAAATTCCATCATTGAGTCATCACTTAATTTGGAAAAATTACAATTTAGTCCATCATAATTCTTCACCTATTTGATTTGGTCCTGATTCATCCATTTTCCTTAGTTTCTATATTATTCAACCCCTAAAATATTTATACTATTAGTCCTTCAACTTTTTCATATTTACACTTTAACCCTTCAAAATTTGAGTGTTTACTATTGAGCAACAAAACTTTTCTCACTTTTACAATTTAGTCCTTTCTTGAATTAATAATGTAATATATCATAATATACTTCCCAATGTTGACATAATCCAAAATTTCCCTTTTTGTCACTTTATTTCCTTACTTAACTATATCAAGGATAATATCTTACTTTCTTACTGTAATAATTTTTGGGGTATTACAAGTTTCTTCAACAACGAATGTGGCACTCTATTGCTCGGACCTGGCGACCGGGTCGAGTAAAGGGTGTTACATTTAGTGATATCAAAGCTATATGTTTAGCAGATTCTTGGACTAAATCAAGCTTGGAGTTGAGTCTAGAAATACATGTCACAATAACTTGTGATAGTGTGATGCCTTCTAATCCGAATTGGCTATGTTTTTCATATGGGTAAAGCATGTCGGCCAAAGTAAATTGTGTCATATATGATAAAGTAGAAAGTAATGTTTCTGCTTCTGATAAGGGAGTTGTTTATAATGTGTCTGTTGCAAGGGCTAGGGAATGAGGCAATAGATGCCATTTTCCAAATGATAAACCAATGGCCCACCCAATTTTTGGGAGCTATCTCTTTAGCTCCGCAATACCAAATGCAACTTTCATCCCCGATTGTGCCTCCTATGGCACCCCATTTTCCTCAAAATCCAAATCTAGTGAATGTTAACTGATTCTTAATCAGCAAAATCCATATGGGGTAGAGGAATTCAGAAGTAAAAAGGATGACAATTGGACAAGAGATAAAGATTTGCTGGAAAATACTTTGAGAGTGCCTGATGAATTGATGTGTTTTTGTAGAAACTGGTTTGAAATGCGCCGTATTGTTACGGAAGGGAGAAGCGTATTAGTGGTGGGTAGCCCTGACATCATGACACCGAGAGACCGAGATGTGCATCTGTGTTGAATGAGGCTTGAACGAGGACATTCGAATACTTGTGGGAGAATTAGAGCTGAAAGAATTTGTTGTACTATTTGAGTGAGCTTAGAGGTGGTAGAAATGTGAAACGAAAAAGAATGAACTAAGTCAAAAAGCTGAGACACTGAAAAATGTAACGTGATTAGATATTTTCTGACTCCTTATCTAAGCAGACAAGAAATTTCAGGAGTCAATCTTTAGCCCTACAAGAAATTCGAAGAAAAGATATGTCTAAACAAAGTTATTAAAGGCCTCAGGCTACATCAGTGGGTAGTTCGTGTAGTGTCCAAAACACGAATAAATTGGTTTGCGAACATTGCGGAAAAATTCATTTTAGGGAAAATACAAAGTGAGGATAGGATTCTATTTCATATGCAACTCTATCGAGCACTTGATCAAGGATTGTTCAAGAAATCAGATGTCATTAGTAATCAGATTTCAATGTTATTTGTGAAAAAGAAAGATGGAACTATGAGATTTTATATTTATTGTAGACAGTTGAATAGAGCTACCATAAAGAATAAGTATATGTTACTCTGTATAACCTACTTGTTTGATTAATAAAAGAGAATTGTCGTATTTTGAAAGATTGACTTTCGATTAGGTTGTTGTCAACTTAAAGTTATGAGTCAGTTCTATTGAAGATTGCTTTTAAGACTTGATATGAACAATGTGAGTTTCTGGTAATACCATTTAGATTAACAAACACACAACCGCTTTTATAAACCTAATGAACTGAACATGATTAGTATTTGAGAATAGTGTTGCAGATTTTGCTAGAGAAACAGTGGTATGCAAAGTTCAGTAAATGTGAATTTTGGCTTTGAGAGGTAGGGTTTTTGAGACACGCAATATTGGCTGAAAATACCTGTATTGATCTAAACAAACTTTTAGCAATTTTGAGCTAAGAATTTTTGAAAAATATTATAGAGGTACATAGTTTTCTAGGACTTATTAGATATTACAGCTGATTTGTTACATGATGTTCGATGATAGCTCTGTCGTTGACGAAACTATCACAGAAAAATGTCAGCTTTGTTTGATCAGATAGATCCCAACAAAGTTTCGAACAGTCGAAAGTTACATTAACAGAAGCTTCAAAGTTGAATTTAAGATAGAGCAGATTAATAGAGTTGCTGAGGAAGTATGATTTGATTATTGACTATAATCCTAGTAAAGCTAATGTGGTAACTAATTTACTGAGCTAGAAATATATGTTTTGCTTTAAAATTTATAAACACTCACCTGACTCTGAAATGTGGTGATCCCATTAGCTAACCGAAGACTTATTAAAAATGAAGACACTTCAGAGTTTAGTATTGATGTTAACAAAAATCTATATTTTCGAAGCTATTACTATGTGTCGAAAAACTCAAAGTTAAAAAAGGATATTTCATATGAGGCTCACAGTGGTGCTTATTCAATTCATCCGGACAGTAGTAAAATGTATAACAACATGAAACTATTGTATTAGTGATCGGGAACGAAAAGAGAGATTCTTGAATATGTGGCAAAATGTTTGATATGTTAGCAAGTCAAAGTCGAGCATCAGGTTTTATCAGATTTTATGTATATGCCATTAACTATCATTTCTGACCAAGACCCGCGATTTACCTCCAAATTTTGGAATAAATTACACAAGTTTTGGGAACGAAATTGAATCTTTGTACAATGTTCCATCCTTAGACTGACAGACAATCAGAACGAGTGATTCAGATACTAGCAGACAAGCTACAGTGTTATATAAGTGAATTTAAAATAAGCTAAGAGAAGTTCCTACCATTAGTAGAGCTTACAAATGATGTCATATATTAATTGAATATTAAAGTGACACTCCATAAGGCTTTATATGAATGTGAATGCAGAACTTTATTGTATTGGTTTGAATTGAACGAAAGAATGTTGACAGGGACCGATCTGATACGAGTAATAAAGGAAAAATTTAGAGTTATAGATCACTTACCAAAAGTTCCAAAACTAACTTAGCCAACAAGCCTACCAACCTAGGTACATGTCATATAACCTCAAAACATATAAATGCATACAAAATAGGATCGTAATGGCTTCCGAGCTAAGCTTGAGAGTTGGATGCGTGATTGCAAAATTTCATTAGCTTTTATCCAAGACCTGCACACATAAACAAACAAATTCATATGCCAAGTAATGGCTACTCAGTGGTGTTACATAACCCAAATTCAATTATAAACATAACAAAATTTAAATAACAAAAGTAACATAATAATTCAAGTTAACCAATTAGTCATTTCACGTTAATATCAAAGATATACATATATTGATAGTTTATTTATCATTTCATCTTATTCTCAATAATGCTTTCCTCAATTTCTTGATATAATTTTCGATGCATGCTCAGGGTATTTGCATCTAGTTTAACTGTAACAGCCCGATTTTGGCCCTAATCGGAATGGTGGTTTCGGAACCACGAATCCGAGTTAGAAAAATATTTTTTAATATTATTTTTCGTGTTAATTATATATGTTTGAGCATGTGTTAAAATTTCACAGGCAAACTTGCCTGTTTGTGTGTTCGATTTATGAAAAAAGACTAAATTGCACGTGTGGTAAAAGTAACCTTTTATTTAATTGAGTGGTTTAATTGATTTGTCTTATTTTGCATGTGGCCTTATGATGCAAATTAACCATTTGGAGCCTTAGTGGAAGGCATTATGCTTTTATAATGCATTTTTTTTTATATTTGTTTTTATAAGTTAAGTTTATTGATATATGTATTGTATATCATAAGCTGATTATAATAAAGAAAACATAAAAGAACAAGCTGCATGCTCATCTTTAGTTTCTTTATTCATTATGTTGTAAATTATTCATTGCTATGAAATAGTGGACGGCAACATGTGGTGTTAGCATGCTTTTATAAGTTACTTTACATGTTAGTGATAATATATTTATATATTAAGTATTATAATATAAACTTATAATAAAATAAAAGCATAAAATGAAAGGAAGACATGCATGTTCATCTTTCATTCTCCTTCATTACCGAAACTTAAAGGAAGAAGAAAGAAATTTAAGCTCTCACCATTCGGCTTCTTGCATGCTTGATTAGATCAAGAGCCAAAGAAAACAGATTTGAATCGGGGAAAAGCGAAAATAGTTGAATAGTCGGTTTTCGTCGTCCGTCGATATCAGAGGTAAGTCTCTAAGCAAATAATCATCGTAAATTATTTTCGTAAATTAGCATATGCTGAAATTTGGAATTATTGTAACTATATGTGAATTAGCCGAATTTAGCTAAGTATAAAATTGATTCGGTTTAGCTAACTATATGTGCTATTGAATGTTCGTATAATGAGTTCGAAATGCGTAAAAGATTCGATATATGAAATGATTCAGGTGAGAAAATTTAAAGTGTTACTACTCAGGCTATGAGCCTAGCAAGCCTAGGGCTGGTGAACTTATCGGGCTTTATGCCTAGCAGGCTTATTGTCGGTGAATGATTATCAGACCTCGGGTCTAGCAGGCTTAGTGCCGGTGTGTGATTCAGGCTCATGCCTAGCAGGTTTTATACCGGTGACTTATAATACGAGCTTGTGCTTACGAAATGATTGAATTATGGTGGCAAATGAACAAGCTAAAGCTTATTCAAGTGAATTAGATTATTTGGCCATAAGGTATGTATTGACTTAAGTACAAGTTATATG
This sequence comes from Gossypium australe, assembly GCA_005393395.2. Taxonomy (NCBI): domain Eukaryota; kingdom Viridiplantae; phylum Streptophyta; class Magnoliopsida; order Malvales; family Malvaceae; genus Gossypium; species Gossypium australe. The sequence continues at coordinate 71,505,627 of CM016618.1, forward strand.
TGATGTTTATTGATTAAGTAAGTTGATAGATAATGTGTTTGTGTATTCGACATTTTTGGATATGTGGATAATATGATATTGATTTGATGTTGTTTACTTGCAACATTAGAGTATTCAATGGATGTATGAGTATTTATACATAAATAAGTTCGGCCATATGGAGATTTTATGGATATACATTCGGACATGTGGAATTACTTATATAAATATATGTACTTTCGATTGTATGGAGTTAAGTTCTATATGGTACTTATTAAATTGGTGGTATTCGGCTAAGATGATCAAATTGTACTATGTGATTTTATTAAGGTTATAAAATGATTTGGTGTATAATAATGAATGTTTGATCATGTAGTTATAATTGCTTAAGACTTACTAAGCTAAGTTAGCTTACTCTGTGTATTTGTCATTCTGTTTTATAGATATAGATCAAGCTACGAGCTCAGGGGATAGTCAATGAAGTCATCCACACTATCGACTTACTTTGGTATATTTAAAGTTTGGATTTTGAACTTAAGGCATGTATAGGCTAGCTTAATATTTGGATGATATTGTGTAATGTATATAAGCCATGCGAAAATGGCTATACTTTTGTGTATAAGTATGATTAATGTTTGGAGTTTAAATGAAACAGTTTTTGGTTAACAGCAGTAACTTGATTTTAAAAAATCACCAAAAATAGAAGAAATGGAATTAGAGAGTGAATAAGATATAGAATTAAATTTTATGTCTATTTTTTTATGAAAGAAACAAAGTAAGCAAAATAATTTTATATTATGAGATATTTAAATTTCAGTGAAACTGGTTCTGAATGACTACGTGATTCCCTATTCTGTCTTGGAAAAATTGTTAAAAATTGTACAAAAATAATCATGGAGCATAGTTTATACAATTAGAAACCTTAATGAGTCTATTTTTGATTAGAATAAACAAGAACATTATTGAAATTCTGTACAATGAGATAACTGAGTTTTTGTAAAGATAGGTCAGAACCATCAAACAGTGAAATAGGGGAAACTTTGATGAATAAACTGTACTAATTGGCCATATGAAAAATTCTGGAAAAATTATGGTAAGACGATATATGAGTCTAGTTTCAAGGAAAATTTACGGATCCAAATTTTGAGTTTCGTAACTCGAGTTATGGTCAATTTAGTCAGCATGATGCAGTTGGACAGTTTTAAATTTTTATGCCCCGAATTAGTAGTCAAGTCTAGTAATGCCACATACTCGACTTCGGCAAAGGTCTCGGGTAAGGGGTGTTACATTAACATATCAAAATCAAGTCTCATGTTAACATCAATATCTCATATAAACTTAATAGATGTTTAATATATAATTTTTACATTATAATCCCTATTAACCCAATCAGGTGTAATAACTGATACTCGGATCAATCCCCCACCACACCAAATACGCACTGAAATGCTAATGGGGCACAAGTGCACCAATCCCACCAACCACACTAGATACACTCGTACCCCCAGTGTATTTGAGCTGATGACACGTTCTCAATTCCCAAGTTATTAAAGAACTATCACAATATGTACACGCATAGCATTAAATCTTCTACCTATCAATATGGACCCTATAGCATGCCAACTATATCCGCGACTCTATCCGACAACATTAATAGGGCAAATATCATCATTATTAATCGTATAATATCGTCAAGAATATATGTATATTCATTCAATCAATTGATCACAAATCACCCAATAAAGTATATATATATACTTGTTAAACACATTCTTATTGATTATTAACCATTCTCGAACAGATATCGGTTCAAACATATATTTAATTATTTAACGAACTCGAGTTATAAGAGCACAAACTAGATAGTTATCCGTTGAAGGCTTTGGATTTTCCTTTGTCCCGGAAAAGTCTTGTGTCATCTTTAGCTACTAATTTAAATCCGAACACAAAAAATTCATTAATCACACAATTTCAATATAACTCAACACATTATATACATGAATGCATTTTATTCAGTCACTCTGTTGGGAAATGTGCCAATATTATAGTAAACATGTAACTATTTTCTATTTATTTGAATAATGAATAAATAAAGTTAATTTCACTTTTCACTATTATGTCTTCTGTATTTTTGTCTTTCATATTTTGTATGCATAGCAAAATTGTGACAAGCAAATATTAGCTCATTGATTGTTTAAGTTCAAACTGATAATAAGTGGCATTGTAAGAACGTTTACATGGCCAGAAAGACAAATTACTTTAGTAGATAATCTAAACGAGTCTGTAATCCCATAAAAGAATCAAAGTGAACATTTTATTTAAATACTGAGAAGGATTATTTTGTCGTCTACAATTCCAATTGAGGAGGTGGTTAGTCTTGGCTATCGGAGCAGTTGACTCCACGGGTAGAGACATAGATGTATTCATTGGCAAAATAATACATAAAACTGGATCCAATATGAATTAATTATGAATCCGTTTGTGAATTAATTCACTTGTGACGTTCATGGTGTGCTTTACCTAAATCTTGAATTAGTCATTGACCATGCGTATGTAATTCATGTGCTTTGATATAAGTGTAAGCTTATGCTTTAAAGATTATCGAGCCGATAGTCGGTATGTTAAGTACATGACTTGTGTATGACATGGCTTTACTAGAAACAATGGAATTCATAGCTCAATTAAAGAGTTAACGATATCCTTTCATTGGTATTGTGTGGATTGATAAATATGGAATATGGTCACAAGTTATTTGTTCTCGAACAAGCAATTTGTCACAGTCATCTGTTGACAGTGATCATATTAATAATTAAGAAGACACAATGGTGACAGTGAGATAAAATAGGATTGCATTGAGTGAACAGATTTAACTCAAAAGAATCGAGGATATCATATGAGGGTAATACACACATGACGAGGTCATTAGACAAAGCAGTTGGATGAACTGCTTTCATAAAGAGTATACAATAAGGAGTCTTCAATAATGATACTTCTTTTGGATTGACTCCATGATTAAGTAATTATGAATTATCGGAACGATACTTCTTAACATAATTGCAATTACTAGAGCAACATCATCATTGTTCAAAGTAGGAAATCCCCCTCGGCAAGAAAAATGGCTTCCACTTAAAACACAGTCCATCGAATACAATTTCTAGTAGAAATCTATAGCGTGTTGTTGTATTAAAGAATCATCAAAACACCACCCTGTTCCATCAATCTTAAGTGCTTCAATCCTATTTCCTTTCCTTCTAGAGAGAGTCCTACAATGAAAAAATTTTGTATTTTTGTCACCATTGACAAGCCACTTACTTCTAGATTTCTGGTACCATAGAAGTTCTTCTTGCAAAGTCTTTTCAATTTCAATTCTCAAGTCAATCTCGCAAGCCTGTAGTCTTGGACTATTACGAGTCTCAAGAGTCTTTTGCACCTTTCTCAGTTCAGCCATCAACATCTTCTTCCAAGCAAATATATTCCCAAATACCTTATTGTTCCATTCTCTGACCGATTTCGTACAACCTTTAATATTAGTAACCACATCAACCGACACATTCCAAGTACCCTGAACTAAGCTTTCAAATTCAGAGTGTAGGAGCTAGCTTGCTAGGAATCGAAATGGCCTATTACCATTGGATGAGACTAAAGAATTTGTGGATAAAAGGATAGGCCTATGATCCGACTTCAATTTATGTAGATAACGAACTGAGGAATTCGGAGCAAATGTCATCCACTTCTCATTGCGTATTACTCTGTCGAGACATTGGAAAAGATCATCCTGACTCCAAGTAAACAAAGATCCCTAGAAACCCATATCCCGGAAACCATTATCCTCTACTACAACTTGGAACAACTTACAACCCGTTCTCCTTGTTCTCGATCCTCTTTTCCTCTCGTATGCATTGAGTATGGCACTGAAATCCCCAACACATAACCATGGTTCAGCAATATTACCTGCTAGAGTATACAGACACTTCCATAAAATCTTTCGTTTCGTTGGATGAGAGCTTGCATAAATAGCATTGCACAGAAAAGACATAGGACCATAATTATTCTTAATTCGCATATGAATAAATTGTGGATGAGGTAAAAGATCTCCACATTCACATTATCTATCCACTATATCCATATATCTCCTGCAAAACTCACAGCCTACACACGAAAAGAATTGGGAAATCCTAGCCTAGAAATAACTGAGTCAGCTTTTTGCCCACTGACCCTTGTCTCAAAAAGGGCAATAACATCAGGATGAGAATCTCTATCATATTCTTTAATAAAATTGTGGAACTAAGGGTGACCACAGCCCTAACAGTTCCAAAATAACAATTTCATATCACTATTCATAAATAAAATTGTAGTAAAAGGAAACAAACCCAAACTCGATTACAACTTTGCAGTAGCATCATGTTCCGTTATCACATCCTCCGAGATTTCCACAAGATTATCATCGCCAACTATATCCATAGTGTTTTCACTGATTCGGTCTAATTTCCGAACAATGCCTTTGACCGCCTCCGTAAATTCTACAGTTTGTGCTTCCTTAGATTCTTCCCCAACAACCATGGATTCCAATTGTATTGGTAGTTGCCTATGATACTCACTCGTATTACCCCCATGCATAGTCACATTCGGCTCAATATTTTCTTTCAACTGGTTTTTCTGCTTACCTGACTCAACCATTTTCACTCCCCGATTTTTTGATCCAACCAAAGTTGTATCAACTCTAACCTCTTGAAAACTGAGTAGAGAGTTGGGCTACTTTTCCTTATTAGACCGCATAGTAGATCCATCCTCAATAGATGAAAAGCCTAGGCCTGTTGATTGCTTAGAATTCTCACATTTGACTTGGCCCCACTAGAGACAGTAATTATTTTCCCCTTTCCTTTATTAATCGTTGAATTTGGAGAATTCCTCTTAATCAACTTTCCTTTTTTAGGGACAAACAGATTTTGAGGGATTACCTCCCATACGAGCATCATCTGTCTCGGCATTAATCACGTCAAAAGAATCATTCTCTCCATTGTTCTCGCCTAAACTTCCGTCAAGCACCCCAAATCTGGAGCCACCAACAGTCTTGTCAACAACCATGGAACTCTTGTATGTCGTCGTTCTGGAAGAACGCCGCTGCCTTCTCTCTACCAACATCCATGGTCCAAATTGTTCTTCCTCCACCCTCCTGTGTAATTCCTCACCCTTAGATTTGGGCTGTTCCTTCAAATCACCCTCCTTCGATTCATCGGAAGGGTGATGCGGACAGAAATCCTTGTTGTGACCAAATCGTCCACAACCAAAACAAACGTTGGGCAATGGCTCATATTCAACCCTTTGCGTCTTCCCAGTAATCTTGAGTTTTGAGATTAAAGGTTTGCTTAAATCAACATAAACAGCGAGTCTAGCAAACCGTCCTCGAATTCCATTGTCTGTATTATGATCAATTCTCAGCATCGGACCAATCGTCTCCCCAATTGCTTTGAGCAAACACTTATTATATAGCCCTTCAGGAAGCCCAAACAAACGAACCCAAACTACTAGACTCTGAGGGTGATCTTCTGATGTTGAGAAAGATGATGAACATGGACGGAACATTAGATATTGACCATGGTCCCTTATTTAAAGCATTGGAATAGTCTCCTTCTTCTTGGAATTTGACGAGATAATAGTCATGTTCCAAATCCATCAACTGAAAAGGTTTCGTTGTTTTCCACAATCCCTGCAATCTGTTAGATAAAACAGTAAAACTCAATTTGCGACCCAACTGTTTAATGATGACCTACAGTGCCATTCGTTTCTTAATAAACCAATTAACTCGATCTTAAAAATGAATAGAAGACACACCATCCACAATCTCAATAGTAACATCGCCTTCAACCAGTTCGAAATTTTCATCTTCTCTGGCTGCTTGGGTATTGGAAGCTGATCCAATGAGTTTTCCTTTAAAAGACACTTTTTGTGCATCAAGAGCATCCACTTTGACACCATTCTCGTTCACAATGTGGTCTTTCGAGTCCGATGATTCGGCCGGACGTAGACGAACTTTCTTTGTCGCACGACTAATGCCATCTTTAGACGGCACAGGACGAGAACCAATGGATAAATCGCCTACAGAGAGATTCATGATTCTAGTTCTCCTCATTTTCTTGCATCATTGTCATCATAGCTTTTAATTTTTGAACTCATGTAATTTAAGCAACAAACAAAAGTTTTAATCACTAATCCAAGCAATTATTCACTAATATAAATGATATTTTATAGCATTTATACTTATTTTTTATTAATTTTTAAATTTAATTTATAAACAAATATTACAGTTTATTTGTAAACATAAGTTTGATATATAGTTTTTTTTGTATATATATTAAATGCTTATAATATATAAATTATAACACTCATGATTCTTTTGAAAAAATTAACTAAAAAATTAATGAGATTTTTGTTTAAATAAAAAAGTTGACACTTTGAAAATCTTGGTGTGCACAATAATTTTTTTTTTCTAAATTTATACTAGATTCCCCCGCCCCCCCTCCCCCACATTTTATATAAGAAAAAAATAATAGCATAAGCATATCCAAAAATTATAAAAAAATATTGTTTTAAAAATAAAAATTATAAAAAGAATTTTTATGAATAAAAAATCAATAATATATGTTCAAATTTTTAAAAATAAAAAATTACATTTTTTTATTTATAAAAAATTTTATTAACACTTTCAATGTTTTATTTTAAAAACAACCCTTCTATTAGGGTTATTTTAAAAAAAAAAAGTATTTTATTTAAAAGATAAAAAAAATATTTTAGTTGCCTCGTCAACTTAACTGAAAGTTTCAATTCGAAGGCTTTATCAATACTCTAATTTAGCATAGTAAGTTTTCCATTAGGACTTAAATTGAGTGTGGCCTTTTATTTGGAGCTCGTTTGAATTTTTTTCAAAATTATAGTTCGAGAGTTATTTTTTTTAATTTAATTCAAGTTAAATCAATTATTTTATTTGTTATTTTCATTTTATTTTAAATAAATTTTAAAGCAATTAGTGTGCATGTTCACTTGCATAAATGCTTGACCTATTGAGATTATTTTATTTTATTTTTGTTTTGTGTTTCTATTTTATGATTTGACTTCTGAATATTTTTTTTTCACATTAATATTTATAACTCACACTTATGTGTGATTAGAAGGTGTCATGTAACACTTTCAATTACACTTTCAATTAATTAAAATGTGATTATATGTTTTTGAAATTAAAAATAGATATATAAATTCTAAAACTTTCTAGGAAATAAAAAATTAAAAAATATTTATGAAATTAAAAAAAATAATTAAACATTTTAGAAAATAATCATTGACTTTGATCACTTCTAATTGCCATTGACTGGCAGCTGATCACCGAATGGTTGATCAAATATTAATTTGATTTTTTTAAAATATTTTAATTTTTTTAAATAGAAATTTTATATACTTTGCACAAAATTATATCATTTTTAATTTACTTTTCTTAATTTAACCATTTTTTCAAATTTTTTTTGATTATATATATTTTGGTTTTTCTAAAAAACTATTTTAAAAAATATTTCAATTTTTTAGAATATATATTTCACATTTTCTTATAATTTTATAAGGTTTAGCTAAAATTTAAAATTCTTTAAACATATATATATATGATTTTTGAATTTTTAGAAGTTATATTAATAAATTTTACAATTTTACAAAATTCCATTTTTTAAAAATCTTTTTATTTTTCTTTAACTTTTTAGAGTTTATATCATAACAAGGAAGTCACATGTGAGGTTTTAAATTTTAATTTACTAGAAGTGTCACATGTGTGTTATAATTGGACCACATGTCAGCCTTTTGTTTAATATCAATAATGTCAGTGAACTGAATGGATGGGTTGAAACAGTTAACAAAATATATATTTAAGTATTAATCTAAACCATAAAAAAAGTAGATATAAAGTTGAAAAAGTGATGCAACTTAGGGATAAAATCATGTTTTAAACTTTCTTTTTAAATATATTGCATTATTCATGTTGGTTTTACCGTTTAACGCTTAAATTTAAATTTTAAGTTTATAATTTTTTTTTTTTAATAGTGTTATGTTCAATATTCAAATTTAAATCTTTTATGTTTTACCACAAATTTATGACTACACTATAATATATATATATATATATCAATGACTTGATTCACATATTTACCTAAAAATTAATTTTAATTCACATATTTACACTTTTTTAAATAAAAAAATTATCAATGGAGTCTGAAGAGCGAGAAGGAATCAGCGATAGACGGTGCGGTACTCGACAAACACAAGAAGGAGCGACCAACGTTCAAGATCAATGCAAATGTTGTGATGGAAACTAATTCAACACCAAACAAAACTAGGTCCTGGAAAGATCGGCTCATGGGTACAGATTCGCAAACCAAAGATAAAACAGGAACAATAATTAGAGATAAAGACGACGATGAATTAGAACTATTAGAAGAAGATATTGTGAGATCCTCAGTAAATGGCATACCGGCAATAGATTTCTCCAATCGAGTTAATCAGCTACTCATAAAAGATATGAAACTTACGATAGTAATTAAGCTATTGGGAAGAAACATTGGCTACGCAACACTACAAAACAAGATACATTCCTTGTGGAAACCGAGTCAACCATTCTGACTAATGGACATCGAAAACGGTTATTATTTGGCTAAATTTCAGAATGTCGAAGACTTTGAAAGAGTTTTAAGTCAATGGCCTTAGATAGTTTATGGGCAATATCTAACCGTTCAACCCTGAAGTATCGAATTTAATCCCTCGCAGCCATACCCGAATATGGTCATGGCCTGGATACGGTTACTAGGACTGCCTGGGCAGATGTACAAAAAGAAAATACTCTGGGAAATAGGGGGAATGGTGGGAAGGGTCACAAAATTGGATTTCAACACTGATAATGGAGTTCGGGGAAGATTTGCAAGAATGGCAGTCTACGTCAATCTTGGAAAGGACCTTCCGTCAAAAGTTTTAATCAATAGAGTTCCACAAAGAATTGAGTATGAACATCTTCCCACGGTTTGTTTTTCCTGCGGTCACTATGGACATACACAAGATTTATATCCAAAATCGGTGAATGTTCAACAACCATCAAAAGGAAATTTCTTGGATAAATGATCAGTTCTAGAAAACAGACCTGAGTTAAGTGAAAACAATCTTACAAACAGCTCCGGTGATTACGACCCTTGGATGCTTGTAGAAAAATGCAACCAGCGATGGTCAAAGGAACGACAGAACAACAATGGCGCAGCCAAAGAGAAGAAACAAGAAAGTACTCGGTTTCAACCCTTAAAAACCTTAAATGAAGACTTGGGCTTAGAAGAGAATAGGCCCGATATGGTTAGCAATCAGACCCAAACAGAGGCTGGGAATGTGGCATGCCCAATAAAGGCAAAAAATGGACCCTCATCCACTGGCCAACTTCAACAAATACTTGATAAGCAGTCTTCAGCTAGTCCAAGATCCAACAAGTAGACCCAGACCAAAATGTTTAGGCCTAATGCTTCTCCTAAAAGAGACCGAATTAATTCCAATTCAAGAAAGAACAATCTACCAAACATGATACAGACCAAATTAGGATAAAAAATAGGAACAGAATCAGATAATATTGCTTCGAAAGAAACAAAGTCAGAGACACAACAATCAAACGGAGAATTGGAAATAGAAACGGCAGGAGATAAAGCAAACAACGCAGAGAATGAAAATTAAATCTTGAGAGAAATTCTATGTTCAGAGCTACCAACAAAACTAGGATATCAACCTAGCCTTCACTCCAACATCGAAAGCATAAAAGAAGTCGCGGTAACTCCTACCACTAGAATCCTAGATTCAACCAAACACTCAATAGTGATGCTCAAAGATCCAAATAGTCATACGGAAAAGCAGCAAGAACGAATACCATCCAAAAATAATATAGGGCGAAAGAAGAATGCACCCATAGGAAGCACCAGTGGGGGGAAAACAAATGGCAGCACAAAAGGGAAAAAACTCAAAAAAAATAATTCGGGATAAAAGAAGCCCTTTTAAAGTCTCGTCCCTCAAAATTTCCCTGGCAGAGTCAATGGCTAATATGGTGGATTTGTTACAAGAGCAAGTCAAGCAAGACATCTTCATCAAAATAAATGAAGAAGGAGATGGGAACGCAGAAAGCAGAAATGATGCACAATGTCAACAATAGATTGGGTAAATTCCTTTTAAACCCTTATGATGAATTAGTAGAATTAATTTATCAATTTTTGTCTGGAATTGTCAAGGATGTGCAAGTCCCAAATTCCCACGCATCTTTAGAGAATATAATATGGAATTTAGACCAGATATTGTAGGGCTTTTAGAGCCAAAGGTAAATGGTAGCAAAGCAGATGAAATAATTGTTAAACTTGGATTTCATCACTCACACCGCATAGAAGCAATAGGCTTTTCAGAGGGAATTCAGATAGGGTGGAAGGAGACAATTCACCTAGAAATAATTCAAAATCATCCCCAATTTATTCTTGTTAAAATTCATAATGGGGGAACAACACAACCTCTTCTACTGGCTATCGTATATGGAAGCCCCAATTCCACTAAAAGAAAGAATTTATGGGAAGCTTTAAAAACAACTATATCAGCGGACCACTCCCCTTAGATGGCAATAGGCGATTTTAATGCAATTCTTTCTGTCGGAGATAAAAAATGTGGTAATATCATAGGGAAGAGGTGTTCATTCTTTGGAGACTTCATGGAATCTAAAAATCTTCAAGACTTAGGATTTCAAGGACCTTCATTCACTTGGCAAAGAGGAGGTGTCTTTGAAAGACTAGATCGAGCAATAGGAAATGCAGCTTGGTGTCAATCATTTCGTCAATGCTTAATAACACACCTAACTCGAATAAAATCCGATCATAGGCTATTGTTAGTAAACATTAATCCGGAGCTTAAACTCCCTAGAGGACGACCTTTCAAGTTTCTCGCAGGATGGGCACAACATCAGGATTTTTCCAACATTGTTAAGAGTTCGTGGAAATATGAGGGGGATATGTATAACTCTCTAAATCAACTCACTGAAAAGCTTAAAGGTTGGAATAAAAATGTCTACGGGCACATTGGATACCGCAAACAAAAATTGATAAAATTCTTAAGCTCAATACAAGCAAAACTTGAAAGATCTTACTCGTATTCACTGGCCCAAAAAGAAATAAATATTAGAGATGAGTTAGAGAATATTCTTAGCCATGAGGAATTACTGTGGAAGTAGAAATCTAGATGCGACTGGTTCAAACTTGGGGATAGGAATACAAAATTTTTCCATAGTCGTACATTATATAGAAGAAAGATTAATCGTATTAGTGCACTCCGCAACATAAATGTTGATTGGCTATATGACCCAGAAGATATCCAAGAAGAGGCAGTTAATTACTTTCAAAAATTATATGGTGAAAAACCAAATAGACTAGGAAAATTACCTCCAAGTAAATTTCCACCATTAGAAGCTAGCGATATTGACTTCTTACAAAAGGAAGTCACGAATGAAGAAATTAAAAAAGCACTTTTTGATATGGCTCCTCTAAAGGCACCTGGAAATGATGGTTACCACGCTTATTTCTTTCAGAACCAATGGGAAAATATAGGAGAAGCAGTATGCATTTGGATTAAAGATGTTTTTAGCAGGCGTCCTATTGATTGAGATATTAACAACACATTAATCGTTCTAATCTCGAAGGTTGTCCAACCAGAAGAAATATCTTAATTTAGACATATAAGCCTTTGCAACGTCTTCTATAAGCTAGTCATGAAAATAATTGCCAACAGATTTAAAACAGTCTTTCCTAAAATTATTTCTCAAGAACAATCAGGTTTCATCGCTGGAAGAAACATTATAGATAATATTATAATAGCTCAGGAGGTCATACACTCAATGCGTGGAAAAAATAAGAAGTGGATGGCAATCAAGATTGATTTGGAAAAAGCTTACGACAGAGTCCGTTGGAATTTCATTGACAAATCAATTCAAGCAGCTGGAATACCAAACTACCTACGCAGAGTTATTATGTCAGCCATTACAACAGCTATTATGCAAGTTCTATGGAATGGGGTACCAACGAAAAAATTCAAACCTGAAAGAGGAGTCCGACAAGGGTGCCTGTTATCACCGTACTTATTTGTTCTATGCATGGAATGGCTAGGGCATAGCTTTCAATCTTCTATTGCTTCGAAAACCTGGAACCTTATTAAATTATCTAGATCTGGACCTAATTTATCACATTTTTTCTTTGCAGACGACTTGATGATTTTCTCAAAAGTAGATATCAAACATGGTATACTACTAAAGCATTTTCTAGATCAATTCTGCAGTTTTTCAGGACATTGTGTCAACATAAGGAAAACTAACATATTTCTTTCAAAAGGAGTGGCCGAAGATCTAAGTGATAGACTTAGCAGAATATTAGGGTACTAGAAGGTACAAGAATTGGGCAAATATTTAGGTATCCCTTTATTCCATAAAAGAATCACTAAGTCCAAAGTTCAATTTGTGATCGAAAAGGTCTGATCTAAATTGTGCAACTGGGATGCAAAACAGCTTTCCATGGCTGGCCACTTTACTCTTGTTCAATTGGTACTTTTAACCATCCCGAATTATTTCATGCAATCCATAAAAATCCCAAAAGGGGTTTGCGATGAAATTGAGTGATTAGCATGACAATTCATCTAAGGATCTAATATGGGAGGAAGGAAACTAGCACTTGTGGATTGGCAAACAATATGCCAGCCTCGCATATCCGGAGGTCTAGGATTGAGACGGTTGCATGAACAAAATAAATCATTCTTGATAAAAATAGGACTTAATCTCATCTCCAATCAAAATGCACTATGGACGCGTGTGCTACGATCGAAATACGGAATGAAAGAGGCATTCCCCGAAAATCTAAAGAAAGGGAAAAGTTTTGCATTATGGAGAGCAATTGAGCAAATTTGGCCTTTATTGAAAGACAACCTCTGCTGGCCGGTTAATAATGGAGCAGGAATACAATGCTGGAAAGACAACTGGGTCCCTTCAGTTGGACCGCTGGTTAAACAAGTTCAGAGTCCAAGTCATCCAATAAGTGAATGCTTACTTAAAGACATGGTAGTAGCGGAAGGGGCCTGGAATTTAGAAGCTTTTAGAGAATATTGAGCAGAAGAAATAGTGCAAAAAATTATTGAAATACCTCACCCACACCAGCTAGCAGGTCCAGATAAAGATAGATGGATGCCCACCTCCAATGGAATTTTCTCGACCAAAACTGCCTACCAAACGATAACGGAGAACACATGGAATAATCGGGGCAAGAGGTGGAAGAAAATCTGGACATACCCAGGTCCCCAACGCATTCGATTCTTCCTTTGGTTAGCCTACAAACAACGACTACTCACAAACCTAGAAAGATTACGAAAAGGACTCAGTTATAACATCTCTTGCCCAGTTTGCCAGCAAAACACAGAAGAAGTTATTCATGCCCTCAGAGACTGCCTAATAGCTATAGAAGTATGGATGAACATTGCCCCAACAAACTGGCAAATAATTTTTTTTTCTAGTAATATCTTTGAATGGGTAGAGAAAAATCTAAGACATAATAAATGGCTGATATGGGCCAAAACTTCCTGGCCAACACTCTTCTGACTTGTTGGATGGCGTATATGGAAGAATAGAAACCTATTTATTTTTTAAGACATAACATGAAGCTTAGCAGAGACACTCAAGATCTCTGTTTGTTGGGCAATAGTGTAGAATAGAGATGGCGTTTTAAATAGAGATGGCGTTTTAATTTTTTCTTTTCAATTAGTTTACTTTTTCCATAAAAGAAAATTAATCTACAAGTTGCAAATAATTTAGAGTATATAATCTATAAAAGTCTTGATAAATTTTATTTAATGTATATTAATATTAATATTGAACCCTTCCCCAAAAAAATTAATATTCACATATTATAATAAAAATAAAAAATTTATTTAATTAAATTTTCTTAAAACACCAGGCAGTTATTATTAATTAGAAACTAAAATGAATCTTTTAGTTATAATCTAATAATCAAGATATTGTCCACCATCCATTTACAAACTTAAAACTAATTTCCATTTCCTTTTTCAAAGTTTAAATCAGAGCAACAAACACACAATCTCCAGGAAAAAAAAAAAGTGGAAATCTAAATTAAACAACATTAATTGAATCATTTACAAAAAATAAAAATAATAAAGTTCAAAATCAACTCAAAAGTGGAGTTCTACCATCAAGGTCAAGATCTTGATTGTCATGATCATCAAAATCATTGCCACAATCGTAAACAGATCCAACGAGCGCCAGTTGATCTTCCAAATACCTCTGTAACAGTCCACCTCCCCTTCCTTCTCCTTCCCCGCAAGGAGCTTCTTCACACTGCCGCAGCCGATTCTCCTCATCTTCTTGCGCCGCTGCCGCAGACTTTCCTCCGCTACTCCTCCGACAAATGCGAAAACAGATTTCAGCCAAACAAATGAGGGGGAAAGTGGCGCAGAGGAAGGGGATGAGAATAGGGGAGCAAAGCAAAAGGAAAAAACATCGGCGGCGGCGTGTGCGGAGCCACGACACCATAGTTAACATGAGGCGAGCTGGGGCCAAGAAGGAGGAAGGGAAGATAGGCGAAGCGTTTGGATTGGGCAGAAGAGGCTCATGGCGGGAAGGAGAGTTGAGGATCGGCGGAGGGTTGGTGGCGGTGGCGGTGGCGACGGTGATTTTGTAGTGAGGGTTTGAAAGAAGCGAAGGCTTGGTAAAAGGAGACTGATCTTTATACATAATGTCACAAACAGTGGCTTTGATTTTGGTTTACGTTTAAGAAAGTTTATCGTTAATACCTTTTTCATTTTTCCTAACTCCTCGATTTTTTACCTCTAAACTAAAACCCGCTTCCCCTGGGTTTAATCATTTTTATCAAATAATATAACCTTTAAATTTATGAAAAAAAAATTATTTAAAAAATATTTATAAAAAGGTAAAATAACAAAACATAGTTTTTTGCTTTTATTGACTTTCTAACATAATTAATACTAATTTTCCTTTAATTTCTTTTATCGAGATTAATTAATATTTTAAAAATTCGTACATAAAGTAATTGATTAAAAGAGTAATTATTGGTAATAATTACACTCTCTTATAATTATAAAGAAATGTAATTCGTTGGGCATGTTTGACTGACAGAGTTAGGGGTGAGCAAAATTCGATTCGATTGAAAAAATCGGAAAAATTTTTAAATTTTGTGTTAATCGAATCAAGTTATTCGTATCAACTCAAAACTGACATTAACTAATTTATTAAATGAAATTTACATGATTCATAAATGAGTTTATTTTAGTGAATATAAATAAATTGGAGCTATTGATTTCATTCATAACTTTTAATTTTTTTAAATTTATTTAATAAATAAAATTATTACATTATTATTTAATATTCTTTATATGATATTTTTAATTATTTTTGGAGGTAAAACAAATTGTTAAAAAAAATGTAATGTCTTACTGATTTAATTAATATTAAATTGCATTACATAGTCGAATTGTAACGTGAGAAACAATTTAAATCAGTAATTAATCTAAATTATATGTAGCCTATGGGCTTAGATTGAGCAAATGACTCATGTTAGGACTAGACATGTCAAGGGCCAAGTAGCTTGCTTGACCCGATCGGTCTAACGGGAGTTGGATCAGACTTGGACAATGATTTTGAACCTTGACTTGAACCAAATTCAATTTAAACAATATTTTTTATAAAAAATAATTATAAAGGATCAATTAAAAATATTTTTATTATTTTATTATTTTTTTAACAGTAAAATAGGTTTTTTAGGCAGACCAAGCCAACTTGAAAATGGGACTAAGCATGAAAATTTTTAGATATATTTTAATTTTTATAACCTATCATATTTTTATATTACTATTTTAAAATTAAAATTAAAATTAAATAAAATCCAAAAAACCCAAAATATTTAAAAATCATTTCACAAACCCCATAAATTTAATTATCTAATAAAATGATTTGCACACACTAATACCATACGAGATGCTTCTTGTCCTTGTCAGTTGCAGCACACAAATTTCCATTGTTTCCTCTCAAAAAAAAAAAAATTTCCTTATTTCTCATAATTGATTAAAAGTTAGTATTTGATACAGTGACAAGATTTTTTCTATTCCACAAGTAGTCTTAAAAAATTGTCACACGTATCTTTCTGTAACATCCCAAAAACTAGGTTAGAAGAAATTGAGTTTTGAAACCAAGCGTGGTTATTTTTCGATTTTGAGTCTAGATTTTGGAAATTCTTAACAAGTAAATTGATTTGGTTCAGTGGTTAAGTGTCCTGGTTATATATGCGAGGTTTTAGGCTTGAATCTTATCTCTTGAAATTTTTCTATTTTTTATTAAACCCCTACCTTTGGACATGTGGGTTATAAGTTAATTTCGATCAATTGATGACAATATGAGCCTAGTAGTTCAATGGATAAGCTTCTATATACTCCTTGGTCTGATTTTTGAATCCTTGCGAAAGCAATAAGAAAAATATATTTTCCCTTTTCTTTTATGCTGCCTTGAGAAGTCGTTTAATTGTCTTTATAATTTAAAAATAACTAAACTCATCGTTTAGAAACTCCTCTCTTCTTTGGAACGCCAGTCTTCTCCTTCTTCTGTTTTTTTTTTCTTTCTAATAACTCCGCTACTGGTTTTGTTGAAGAGATTGTGTATCTCATCATTTTCGATAAAAAGATTAACAGTGTAAGTTTGTAGTCGAATTTTTGCTAATATTCGCTCTTAATCGCTATTTGTTAAAACTGAAATGGTTTTATTTGTTTTGTTAATTTTCATTTTGAGGGTTCAACTGGTTCTCTTTCTTAGGTGAAGGGATTGCATATCAAGGTTCTCCACCAATTTAAGTACTTGTATTGTTGGATACGAGCGGGGTAAGAGTTTAAATTTGATTTTGGGTTTGTGTCGAAAGTTTTTTACAGAACTTTGGTTATAAATATGTTAGTTATTGAAATGGTTATGGGGATCATTTGATTAAGGTCTGATTGTTGTTTTGTGGACGGGAGTTCATATGTGTTGCTTCTACATCAAATCTGTATCAAGTGGGTACTAAAAACCCGAATTTCTGTGATTTGTGAACATCGAAAAACATGGCCTCTGACGCCACACAGCTGTGTGGTAAACCGTGTGAGGTACTGTTTAGGGCCACACAGGTATGTATCCAGGCCGTGTGAGTCACTAAGATAGCCACATGATCGTGTGCTAGGCTGTGTGGATCCACATGAGCGTGTGGGTCAAAATTTTAAAATTTTTCCTTAGGGCCGTGAACATCGTCTGGGTCAAATGTAGGCCCTCCATAAGGTCTGTATGATCTGTATTAAGCTATAAAACTCATGAATTGTTGATCTGTTAGTGTATAATTTGCTATCTGTACGTATGTTTGTTTTGAATTAAGATAATTAAAAATGATTGATAATGTATAATGTACCATTGTTTGGATACGTTGAGGTATATGAATTATCCAGGTACGATTTGTATTGTGTTAAGTGTAATGGTACGCCCCTGTGTTACTCTATTTATTAAGAATATGTGATATCCGAATATGTTGAATTGATTGGTATTAATTCTGATGTATAACCATGCATTTGACTTCATAGCAATCTGATGTGATCTGTTGAGGTTTGATAAATCTATTTTACAAAGAATGGACTGTAATAGCTTGGTTTAGACCCTAGCAAGAACAGTGGTTTCGAGACCACAAATCTGAGGTCGGAAAAATATTTTTAAAATATTTTTTATGTTTATAATGTGTGATTGAGCCTGTGTGAAAGTTTCGTGTGAAAATTTTATCAACTGTGTGTCAAATTGTGAGAAAGGACCTAATCGCATAAAGTGTAAAATGTTGTGTGTTGATTGTTAAGTGCTTAATTGGTGTTGTCTTTATAACGTGGAGGCCTTATGAGGCAATTTACCCACTATTAAGGCTAGTGGATGGTAATGGACAAAATAACCATAATGAATAAATGTTTTAATGTTATAACAAAAAGGGTAATATGGTAAAATATGTATTAAGGTGTTATAATAAAACAAAAGAAAAATGTTAATGGATTGTTCATCCATCCACCACCGATTATTGAAGAAAAAGAAAGAAGAAAATAAGCTTTAAGGTTCGGTTAAGTTGAAGCAAAAATTGGTATGTGATTTTTGTTTGGTTTTTGATAATTTCTACGTTTTCATAATCGTTACTTTGTGCTCTAGCTAACCCATGTCTTAATTTTGTGAATTGATGATGTTTTTGAAATATGCCATTGATGAACATGTGCGTTCTTGAATATTTGATGGTGGAAAATGAAAGATATGTGTTTGATTAAAATAGTTTGTCTTTGGAGTTTTGATGAATTTGTATAATTTGGGCTAAATTGAGAAAAGTGTAAATTGAGGGACTAAAATGTGAAATTAATAAAATATTTGGGCTTGTATGAGTATAGTGAGAATTGGGCCAGGCACGAGTACAAGCAAATTATGTGTATTTGATGATTTTATGAATTAGGGAATAAAGTGTCGGAATGTGAAAATGTGAGGGCTATTTTGTAAAATGTCGTAAATAAGTGTGTGGACTAAATTGAATGAATGGGTGATTGAATGGATTGAATTTGAATGTGTATAGACTAAGAAAGAAGAGGTTCGGATCGAGATCGGGGCAAAGACAAAGTGTTCGATTAATCGACCGTTTGGGTATTTTGACGTCCGAGGTAAGTTCAGATATAATACTAGTTGTAAACTATATCTATGTGATGTGAATTGAATATATATATATATATATATATATATATATACTATGAGATTAGAAATGCTATGTGCTGAATTGAATTAGATGGCACTAAGTGTGCGAAATTAGAAATGATTAGCACGTGTGTGCGAAAAGATAGAAGCTTCGGCTTAACGAATTGGCACTGTATGTGCGATACCAATAGAAGTTTGGTTTAACATATTGGCACTAAGTGTGCGGTGATGATTATGTTTTGGTTATGAAATTGGCACTAATTGTGCGAATAAGTCAAAGGAATAGTAAAGGTTGAACGAGGGGTAATATCGAGAAATTAAGTAGCATGAATGGTGAGTAACTATGTATTGATCAAGGTATGTTTGAACCTATGTGGTTGATGATAGCCTTAGAAGTTGAATGAATAGATACTTGCGCATATGGTTGAGATTGATAATAAACCTAATTGTGCATTTATCTATGTGATCGTATAAATATATACATTGATGTGGTATTATTGAGTAGTATGTATTGTATTTCGAACTTACTAAGCTTTTGAAAGCTTGCTGTGTGATTTTTTTCTCTGTTTTACAGTGTCAGTAAAGCTAGCTCAGATCCGGGGATCGTCAGCATCTCTATCACACTATCGGCAATCTATTTTGGTACTTTTAAAGATGTGTATATTTGAATATGGCATGTATAGGCTAGTTGTTTTGAAACATGTTTGAGTTATGAAAATAACCATGTGATGTGGCTAGATAAATGTTAGCAATATACATGTGTGGATTTGGTATATGATGCATACTAAGGTATGGTTTGATAGTAATGAAAATGTCTTATGAATGGTAAGCTTAGTGATGAATTGATGCTATTGTGATATAATGATATTGTGGATGAATCATGCTTGGTAATGCATGTGTTTTAGTTGTGCAATTTGGTATATAAGTTGACATGATTAGAAATGAGACTGGATAGGGTGATATGTTGATCATTTGGCATGTATTTGGTTGCCAATTGTGTGTGGAAATAGGCTTGTATGTGTTTGTAGGTATGACCCAAGTGTGGGTGGCATTTTGGCCTTGCAAATGGCCTATTTTGCATATACGACCAAGGGACAGGGGCGTGTGTCTTTGCCGTGTGGCTCAAGGGCCACTTCGAGGTGTGCCCGGGTAGGTTACATGGACGTGCTTGGTGGCCGTGTGACCAAGTCAATAGCTAACTTAATTTCACACGACCATGGCACATGGGCGTGTCTGGTGGCAGTGTGGACAAGTCAGTATGTATCTGGACACATGGGCGTGTCTGGTAGCCGTGTGAGGCACACGGCCTGACTACACGGGCGTGTGACTTCTGCAGTGTTGAAGAAAGCTTAAATTCCTGAAAATTTTCGTAAGTGTTTGGTTTTGTCCCGACCTCTTTCTAACACGTGTTTAAGGTCTCATAGACCTCAATAAGGGACTATACGATTATAATTGAATATGTTTGATTGAGGAAAGACTTTGTGTTGTGAAATGGATGTGAAATATTCCAATTGTTCGGTAATGCCTCTTAACCCTATTCCGGCGACGGTTTTGGGTTAGGGGTGTTACATTTTATTGGTATAAGATCTACAGTTTAGTCGATTCTCGGACTAACGTAGCGCGTGTGAGTCTAGCTATACATTCCATATATGAAATTACGATAGTGTGATGAATCCTGACAGTTATAAATGTGTTTTCGTATAGCAAATAGATCATGATCGAGCAGTTGCTGACGATGTAGAGAGTAACGCGCCTGCTCCCGCTCAAAGGACAGCGCCGGCCACATCTAGGCCGAATGATAGTAGTGAGGGAGGAGAAGCTAAGCAAGCCTTCTTCCGAATAATGAGTGAGTGGTTTTCGGAGTTTGTTCGAACGAATCCGGCTGCTCCACAACCTCCACCCCCACAAATACCTGTTGTGCCACAAGTGATAGATCCGATCCGATTGAATAAACCTCATGTGGATAAGATTCGTAAGTACGAGGCCGAAGAATTTAGGGCCACAGCTGATGACGATGCTGAGTGAGCTGAGTTTTGGCTCGGGAATATAATTTGGGTATTCGATGAGATGCCGTTGACCCTTGATGAATGCAATAAG
Source organism: Gossypium australe (assembly GCA_005393395.2). Lineage (NCBI taxonomy): Eukaryota > Viridiplantae > Streptophyta > Magnoliopsida > Malvales > Malvaceae > Gossypium > Gossypium australe. The sequence continues at coordinate 71,526,523 of CM016618.1, forward strand.
TGTGTAGTTTCTTTGTTGAGAGATACATCATATAGCTAGTAGAAGACTTGACATATGTGGTTCTGAGAGAGAGAATCACCTGGGATTTCTTTCAAGTTGAGTTCAGAAAGAAGTATTTTAGTCAACGATTCATTGATCAGAAACGTAAAGAGTTCCTCGAGCTGAAACAATGCCGCTTGTCAGTTACTGAGTACGAGCGAGAATTTGTGAGATTGAGCTAGTATGCACGGAAATGTGTTTCAACTGAAGCTACTATGTGTAAACACTTTATAGAAGGGCTGAATGAAGATATTAAGTTGTTGGTTAGGATACTTGACATAAATTAATTTGTTGTATTAGTCGGAAGAATCTGCAAGGCCGATGAGCTCAGTAAAGAAAAGAAGAAAGTTGATTCTGAAGCTCGTGATGAAAGAAAAAGACCGATGGGTAAGTTTTCTCAACCTTTGACAAAGAGATTTAGAGATGCAAACAATCGATCAAATGCTTCATTTGGACATCCGAATAGAGACCGTGCAAGACAAAGTGTTGGTCCACGAACTCAAGCTCTAATTGAATCAAGTGTTGGAAGTGTCAAAAGCAACAAACCTGAGTGTGGACAGTGTGGTAGACGACATGTAGAAGAATACTGGGGCAAGTATAACAATAGAACTTGCTACAAGTGTGGATCACAAGATCACTTCATTAGAGATTGCCCAAAGTTAGCTGAAGAAGAAAATGTTCAGAATGTAAGACCGAGCAATGTGATGGCTAGGGGCAGACCACCCAGAAACACTGGGAATGTGAGTGGAAGTCAAAAAGGGACTACCGACACAACTGTGGGATCGGAGGCGAGAGTACCTGCTCGAACCTATGCTATACGCGCACGAGGGGAGGCGTCATCTCCAGATGTTCTTATTGGTACTTTTACTCTACTTGATACTAATCTAATCGCATTGATAGATCCAGGTTCTACTCATTCCTATGTGTGTGTGAATCTTGTATCAAGTAAGACTCTATCTGTTGAGTCTACTGAATTCATAATTAGAGTATCGGACCCCTTAGGCAAGTGTGTCTTGGTGGATAAAGTGTGTAAGAATTACCCATTGATGTTTCAGGATACTTGTTTTTTTTACTAATTTGATGTTGCTACCATTCGATGAATTTGATATAATTCTGGGTATGGATTGGCTCACTCTACATAACGCTATTATGAATTGTAAATGAAAGAGTATTGAATTAAGAAGTTAGAATGGTGAGATAGTTCGAATTGAATCCAGTGATTTGAAAGGGGTACCAGCTGTTGTATCTGCAATGAAAGCTTTGAACTATGTGAGAAAGTGTTGTGAAGCTTATCTGGCATATGTGATTGATACAAAAGTGACAGAAAAGAAAGTTGAATCTGTGCCTATGGTTTGTGAGTTTCCAGACGTGTTTCCTGAAGAATTACCAAGATTGCCTCCAATTAGAGAAGTTGAATTCGATATTGAATTAGTGTCGAAGACGACTCATATTTCAATAGCTCCGTATAGAATGGCACCAACGAAATTGAAAGAGTGGAAGTCTCAATTGCAAGAGTTGACTGATAGAGGATTTGCACGACCGAGTTCCTTACCTTGGGGTGCTCTTGTGTTGTTCGTGAAAAAGAAAGACGGTACTATGAGGATGTGTATTGAGTACAGGCAGTTGAATAAAGTGACAATTAAGAACAAATATCCATTGCCTCATATTGATGATTTGTTCAATCAGCTGAAAGGAGCTACAGTGTTTTTGAAAATAGATTTGAGATCGGGTTATTATTAGTTGAGGGTTAAAGAATCAGATATGCCAAAAACTACTTTCAGAACGAGGTACGGACACTATGAATATTTAGTTATGCCTTTCGGACTAACGAATGCTCCTGCAGTGTTTATGGATTTAATGAATCGGATATTTAAATCGTATTTGGATCGCTTTGTTGTGGTGTTCATTGATGATATTCTGATTTATTCCTATGTTGAGACGCAACATGCCGAACATTTGAGAATTGTGCTACAGACTCTGCATGAGAAGCAATCGTATGCAAAGTTTAGCAAATGTGAGTTTTGGCTACGTGAGGTTAGTTTTCTGGGGCACATTGTATCAGCTGTGGGAATACAAGTTGATCCGAGTAAAATCTCAGCTATTTTAGAATAGAAACCTCCGAGAAATATGTCTGAAGTCCGTAGTTTTCTGGGACTGGTAGGATATTATAGACTGTTTGTGAAAGGCTTTTCGATGATTACGACTCCGCTAACGAAGTTACTACAGAAAGATGTTAAATTCGAGTGGTCGAAAAAGTGCCAACAGAGTTTTGAACAGCTGAAAGTATTGTTAACGGAAGCACCAGTGTTAGTTTAACCGAAATCGGGTAAAGAATTCATAGCTTACAATGATGCATCATTGAATGGTTTGGGCAATGTACTGATGCAAGAAGGCAAAGTTATCGCTTATGTTTTGAGGCAGTTAAAGCCGCATGAAAAGAACTATCAGACGTACTACCTTGAATTGGCCGCGATTGTATTCGCATTGAAGATTTGACGTCACTACTTATTTGGTGAGAAATGTCATATTTTTACAAATCAGAAGAGCTTGAAATACCTGATGACTCAAAAAGAATTGAATTTACAGCAAAGGAAATGGTTAGAATTGTTGAAAGATTGCGAACTTGTGATTGATTATCATCTGGGCAAAGCTAATGTGGTTGCTGATGCCTTGAGTTGAAAGTCTTTGTGTGCTTTGCGAGCTATGAGTACTCAGAAAAACCTTTGTGATGATGGTTCAGTTTTGGCTGAGTTGAAAGTAAAATCGATGGTCGTACGTCAGATTTGTGATGCCCAGAAAAGTGATGACGAGATGATAGCAAAACGAGCTCAATGTGATTCGAATTTTGATTTAGAATATCAAGTTGATAGTGATGATTGTTTGAGATTCAAAGATTGGATTTGTATTCTGAGGAATTTAGAGTTGATTCAGATGATTTTGAACGAAGCTCACAATAGTCGTTTGACTCTTCACCCGGGGAGTACGAAAATGTATAATGATTTGAAACAGTTTTATTGGTGGCATGGTATGAAAAGAAACATCTCTGACTTTGTGTCGAAGTGTTTAATCTGTCAGCAAGTTAAAGCTGAACATCAAGTTCCATCCGGTTTGTTATAGCCGATCATGATTCCTGAGTGGAAATAGGAGAGAATTACGATGGACTTTGTGTCGGGGCTGCCTTTATCTCCGGAAAAGAAAGATACAATTTGGGTGATAGTAGACAGATTAACGAAATTAGCTTATTTCGTTCCGGTGAGGATAGATTATTCACTTAATAAATTGGGTGAATTGTATATTACTGAGATTGCGAGATTGCACGGGGTGCCACATCTATTGTATCTGTTAGAGATATGAGATTTACCTTGCGGCTTTGGAAGAAATTATAAGAGGCTTTAGGCACAAAGTTGCATTTTAGTACTGCATTTCATCCGCAGACAGATGGTCAGTCCGAGCGGATTTTCAGATTCTCGAAGATATGTTGAGATGTTGTATACTTGAGTTTGAGAGTACGTGGGAAAAACATTTGTCGTTGATTGAATTCGCATATAATAATAGTTTTCAATCTATTATCAAAATGGCACCATATGAGGCTCTTTACAGTCGAAAATGCCGAACACCATTGTATTGGACTGAGCTGAGTGGGAATAAGATTCACGGGGTTGGTCTTATAAAAGAGACTGAGTAGAAAGTGAAAGTGATTCGTGATAGTTTGAAAATGGTCTCAGATCGTCAAAAGTCTTATGCGGACTTGAAACAGAAGGATATAGAATTCGAAGTTGGTGACAAAGTGTTTTTAAAAGAGTCTCCAGGGAAGAAAATACTTCGATTTGGCCGAAAAGGCAAACTGAGTCCGAGATTCATCAGGCCGTATGAGATCATTGAACGAGTTAGGCCGGTTGCTTATAAATTGATGTTGCCACCTGAGTTAGAAAAGATCCATAATGTGTTTCACGTGTCGATGCTTCGACGGTACAGATATGATCCGTCTCATGTAATTGCTCCTACTGAGTTGAAATTCAATCAGATTTTTCGTATTGTGAAGAACCGATTCAAATTTTGGCACGAGAGACCAAAGAGTTGAGAAACAAAAGAATTTATTTAGTGAAAGTGTTGTGGCACAAAAACGGGGTTGAAGAGGCTACGTGGGAGCCTGAGGATGTAAAGAGAGAGCAATATCTGAACCTATTCACTGGTAAAATTTTCGGGGACGAAAATCCTTAAGGGGGAAAGTTGTAATAGCCCGGTTTAGACCTAGTCAGAATAGTGGTTTCGAGACCACAAATTTGAGGTCAAAAAAATATTTTTAAATTATTTTTTAAGTTTATAATGTGTGATTGAGCCTCTGTGAAAGTTTCGTGTGAAAATTTTATCAACAATGTGTCAAATTGTGAGAAAGGACCTAATCGCATAAAGTGTAAAATGTTGTGTGCTGATTGTTAAATGCTTAATTGTTGTTGTCTTTATAATCTGGATGCCTTATAAGGGAATTAACCCACTATTAAGGTTAGTGAATGGTAATGGACAAAATAACCATAATGAATAAATGTTTTAATGTTATAACAAAAAGGGTAATATGGTAAAACGTGTATTAATGTGTTATTATGAAACAAAAGAAAAATGTTAATGGATTGTTCATCCATCCACCACCGATTATTGAAGAAAAAGAAAGAAGAAAATAAGCTTTAAGGTTCGGTTAAGTTGAAGCAAAAATTGATATGTGATTTTTGTTCGGTTTTTTATAATTTCTACGTTTTCGTAATCGTTGCTTTGTGTTCTAACTAACCCATGTATTAATTTTGTGAATTGATGATGTTTTTGAAATATGCCATTGATGAACATATGCGTTCTTGAGTGTTTGATAGTGGAGAATGAAAGATATGTGTTTGATTAAAATAGTTTGTCTTTGGAGTTTTGATGAATTTGTGTAATTTGGGCTAAATTGAGAAAAGTGTAAATTGAGGGACTAAAATGTGAAATTAATGAAATATTTGGGCTTGTATGAGTATAATGAGAATTCGGCTAGGCATGGGTACAAGCAAATTATGTGTATTTGATGATTTTATGAATTAGGGACTAAAGTGTTGAAATGTGAAAATGTGAAGGCTATTTTGTAAAATGCCCTAAATAAGTGTGTGGACTAAATTGAATGAATTGGTGATTGAATGGATTGAATTTGAATGTGTATAGACTAAGAAATAAGAGGTTCAGATTGAGATCGAGGCAAAGACAAAGTGCTCGATTAATCGACCATTTCGGTATTTTGACATCCGAGGTAAGTTCGGATATAATACTAGTTGTAAACTATATCTATGTGATGTGAATTGAATGAATGAATATATATATATATATATATATATATATAAAACTATGAGATTAGAAATGCTATGTGTGGAATTAAATTAGAAGGCACTAAGTGTGCGTATTAGAAACGGGACAAAAATGATTAGCACATGTGTGTGAAAAGATAGAAGCTTCGACTTAACGAATTGGCACTATGTGTGATAGAAGCTTCGACTTAACGAATTGGCACTATGTGTGCGATACCAATAGAAATTCAGTTTAACATATTAGCACTGAGTGTGCGGTGACGATTATGTTTCGGTTATGACATTGGCACTAAGTGTGTGAATAAATCAAATGAATAGCAAAGGTTGAACGAGAGGTAATATCGAGAAATTAAGTAGCATGAATGGTGAGTAACTATGTGTTGATCAAGGTACGTTTGAACCTATGTGGTTGATGATAGCCTTAGAAGTTGAATAATAGATACTTGAGCATATGGTTGAGATTGATAATGACTTAATTGTGCATTTATCTATGTGATGGTATAAATATATATATATATATATATATATATGATGTGGTATTATTGAGTAGTGTGTATTGTATTTCGAACTTACTAAGCTTTTGAAAGCTTACTGTGTGATTTGTTTCTCTATTTTACAGTGTCAGTAAAGCTAGCTCGGATCTGGGAATCGTCAGCATCTCTATCACACTATCGGCAATCTATTTTGGTAATTTTGAAGATGTGTATATTTGAATATGGCATGTATAGGCTAGTTGTTTTGGAACATGTTTGAGTTATGAAAATAGCCATGTGATGTAGCTAGATAAATGTTGGCAATATGCATGTGTGGATTTGGTATATGATGCATATTAAGGTATGGCTTGATAGCAATGAAAATGTCTTATGAATGGTAAGCTTAGTGATGAATTGATGCTATTCTGATCTAGTGATGTTGTGGACGAATCATGCTTGGTAATGCATGTGTTTTAGTTGTGCAATTTGGTAAAGTTGACATGATTAGAAATGAGACTGGATAGGGTGATATGTTGATCATTTGGCATGTATTTGGTTGCCAATTGTGTGTGGAAATAGGCTTGTATATGTTTGTAGGTATGACCCAAGTGTGGGTGGCATTTTGGCCTTGCAAATGGCCTATTTTGCATACGGCCAAGGCACACGGGAGTGTGTCTCTGCCGTGTGGCTCAAGGGCCACTTCGAGGTGTGCCTGGGTAGGTTACACGACCGTGGCACACGGGCGTGCCTGGTGGCCGTGTGACTAAGTCAGTAGCTAGCTTAATATCACATAGTCGTGACACACGGGCGTGTCTGGTGCGTGTAGACAAGTCAGTATGTATACCCTGTTTTGGCACGGCCTGGACACATGGGCGTGTTTGGTAGCCATGTGAGGCACACGGCCTGACTGTACGGGCATGTGACTTCTGCAGTGTTGAAGAATGCTTAAATTCCTAAAAATTTTCGTAAGTGTTCGGTTTAGTCCTGACCTCTTTCTAACACGTGTTTAAGGTCTCATAGACCTCAATAAGGGACTATATGATAATAATTGAATATGTTTGATTGAGGAAAGACTTTGTGTTGTGAAATGGATGTGAAATGTTCTGATTGTTCGGTAATGCCTCTTAACCCTATTCCGGCGACGGTTTCGGGTTAGGGGTGTTACATGGACTCTCATGCCTATTGATTCTATTTTTGTACAATAGCATGACCTACATGCTTATCACTCTGACTCTATATATGCATGTCATGACATATTGCATGTGATTTGGGATAATGTGAAAGGAAGAAGTTTCTAGCAGTTTAGTGATCTGCATTATCTGATGGTTTATCCACAATTCTGTTCTAGCAACTTAACTGTGATATAGTGGCTTGACCACATGTATTTGATCTGACAGTTTTAATTGCAAATTCAAGTGGCATTGTCTACAGTTATATATTGGTGTGATTTGGTTAGACGAGTTATGGGAACTCTATTTTGATGTGTAGCGGAGCTGGGTAGGATTTTTTTATAAATCTGCACTCTAATTGGTTTTGAAAAATACTGCATCGATATATAGACATACATTTGATGTTCTGTTCTGGTGTTGTTTGTCTTGTTGTGTTCTATTGTATTACCATTGTCGAAATTTCTGTGATACTGATCTGTTCTGTGCGGGTTATATGACCATTATTAAGTTCTCTATGTTACTACAATTTATATGTTGTGATCTGTTTATTTGTATTTGAGTTTGGTTATATAATGTGCTTTGTAGCTCACCCATTTGTCTTATCTTTATCTGTTCAGGTAAACTTTTGACTTAAGACCGGACGACGTACGAGAACTCGGATTGTTTTTCACTGATGTAACTATAATTTGATCTTTTGGGTTTGTAATCTGTTTTTGAACCCGCCTTGCTTTTGCTAATCTCGCTAGTAACTGACAATTTCCAACACGAAACTACAAAATCACTTAAGTCGACTAAAATGGATTTTTGGTTTTCAAAGTTAAAACTCTGAAAATTTTTACGCTACAAATCAAGTAAAGATTTGAGTATTTTCTGAATTCTTATTGAAACCTGTTTTCAACGCATCGATGTAGATTTGGCTTAAACTTCTAGGTTGGGTTTGGGGTGTTACATTTTCTTTCAATATTTTTTTAATATTTTACTATACCGTGCTTGTAGAGTCTAAAAACTCTACTGACAAGTGTACCAAATATTTTTTCCATTTCTTAAACCCTTAATCAACCCAACCTTTAAGGCTTTACTTAGGGCTAGTTTGGCAATGCTTTTGAGAAGTGCTTTTCAGAAGTGCTTTTGAAAAATTTAAGTGTTTGGCATTGCTGTCAAAAAGTGCTTTTGAGAAGTAAAATGTCTGTTTTAGACATGATATTATAAAGTAACAAATATGTATTTAAATAATGTTCAAATTAGTTAATATTATGATATTTTAGCAAAAATATTAAAAATAATTTATTATAATTTATTTTTAATATTTTAATAAATAATATTATTTTAAATTTTTTTAAGTAATTAATATTAATTATTTATTAAATTTAATTAGAATATATAAACTATATTTAAATATTTAGATATAATAATTAAATATTTGTAATTAGATATTGATACAATTGTATTATTTTAAAAATTATTTTTTATTTTTAATACTTTTAACACATTTGTAAAACTCATATTAGATATTAACATAACATAGAAAATATAAACGTAACAAATTAAAATATTACATATTTTTTTATTAAAGTTTCAAAAAGGGATAATATTTACAATTTAAAGTGAATTCATTAAACTAGAAGCTATAGCATCTCTTGTTAATTCCATTTCAGAACCACTTAAATTGCTTGATTCACCGTTATCATCACCACCATCATCGTCGTCGTCATCATCATCACTTTCTCGACCATGCGCATTTTCTGAATCAATAGTATTCTCATATGCCCAGTTAATATCTTCGTATTCCATAAAATCTGCATCATTTCGACCGACATGTTGTCTGATAAAATTGTGTATCGTCATTGTAGCAACAACAATCATCGTTTGCTTTTGAAAACTATAACTTGACATATCCCTTAAAATGGCCCATTTTTTTTTTCAAAACACCAAAAGTTCGTTCAATCACACTACGTAAAGATGAATGTGAATGATTAAATATCTCTTCTTTACCAGATACTGGTCTACCTCTACGAAAGTCAGGTAAATGATATCGCTGACCTCTATATGGTCCAAGATAACCTTTCATTTGAGGATATCCAGAATCAACAAGATAATATTTTCCTACATGTCATAATATAACAAACAATTAGTTCAATAATTTTTTTAATAAAAATTATCAATTAAAGAGCTTATACTTTATTTTTTAAAAAAATCACAAATAAAAAAAATATCTAACCATTTGGTGGGTGCGGAAATTTGTATTTTGGATCTCGAATTGCATCAAGAAATATTCTAGTGTCATGTGCCGATCCTTCCCATCCAGCCATGACAAAGGTGAAACACATATTAAAATCACATACTGCCATAACATTTTGAGTAGGGATACCTTTTCTTCCAATATAAGGAATTTGTTCACTTGGTGGAAGAATAGCGGCAATATGAGTACCATCAATTGCACCGATGCAATCTTGAACAAATAATCATATTAGTCTCGTGCATATTTTTAGTCGACCAAAAATATTAAAAACATAAAAAGATAAAATTAAATTTTAACCTTAAAATGCAGCATATATCTAGAATCATTACGTATTTGTTCAGGTATTGAGCTAAAAAAAGGATCTTCGGGTGCAATTAGATCAGTTGCCATCCTTGAAACTTTCTCAAGCACAATTGCAAAGTATCGACTTATTGTTGATCCAGACCTTTGAAATCTTTCTCGACATTGGGAAACTTTTGCATCGGTACCCAAGATGTATAAAAAAATTCCCAACATTTCAGTAGAAGATATGTTTCTTGAAATTTGCAAGTTGTATCTTGTCTCCAAAACTCTCAACAAACTTGTGAATACCATTTTAGACATCCTAAAATTAATCATACAACGTGATTCGTGACCGTCAAGGATCTCTCGGATCCATGTCTCACCTGACTATTTTGAATTCATGCATGGTTGCTTCAATATATACTTCTCGTGATATAATTGCACGGAAGAAGATGCAACAACAAATAAGTGGTTAAAACATTCCACGCGTTGTAAAATCCCTTTCTTTTCCCGTTCATCATCACTTTCATCACCACTGTAATTCTTAACTATACTCATCACCTGTGAAAAAAATTGAACATCCAAAATCATATATAAACAACTATTGATAAAACTAATTTAGTATAAATAAGTAGAACATAAATTCAATATCCAAAGACCAAATATAGACAACTATTAATAAAAGTAGATTACACATAAACAAGTAGAAAATAAATTAAATATCCAAAAACCAAACGTAAACAGCCATTGATAAAACATAAATTCAATATCCAAAAACCAAACATAAATAACTATTGATAAAACTAGTTTAGCATTTTTTTTAGTCACATAATAGATATCTCTAAACACTAGAAGATCAGGAAATTTTCAACTATACTCCATTTCCGTCTTAAGCCACAGAGCTCTAATCTTAGGATTAATTGATAAAAACATAATTCGCTTGTCCTTATTGAGCAATAATCTAAGTGCGAAAAAGTATAGCGGACTAGCTTCTGCCACTTCTTCCGACATGCTGTCGAGCACTTTGATTGCATCTGGAATACCATATGGATCCATAACAGGAGTCAAACTAGCTGTGGCTTGACTCATATTGTTAGCTGCATTGCATAATTTTTCTATTTGATTGGACAATCTTGCAGCCCCTCCAATTTGCTTTGAGGATTTCTTTTTTCCAGGTTTAAAATGTGAACTTGATATCTCAAGATTTTTTCTTTTTGCCCGTTTCCATCAATTTGAACATCATTTGAAATCTGAACATCATTTGAAATCTGAACATCATTTAAAATCCGAACATTGTTTCTCACATTCTCTTCTTCATTCTCTTTAGGTATTTCATTGTTAACATCCTCAAAAAAATCAGTACGGAGTGTACCAGAAGAAGGTGCCCATGCTTTATCACCTGTTGCAACTATCCCCATGAACATTTGGTCCAACTTCCCTTCGAATTCAGGATCAATACCCGATGTTTTAAATTTTTGAGCTTCAAGCACAACCTACATATAAAATGATAGTTTAATTATCAATAACCTCATTGAAAAGAAAAAAAATATTCAGAATTATTAATGTACCTTTAGCCTACTCTCCCACCAATCATCCGATGCGTCAACGGTTCTTTTTATAGGATTCCACCCTAGACCAGTATCTTCGCCTTTAAGTTTTTTCCAAGCTTTCCATTCTTTTTTTAAGGCGTCCCACCTATTTTTAAGTTGTCTTTGTGAAAAACCCTTGCACGTTTCTTTCTCAAAGGTGGTCATTATTTTCAACCATCCATCTTTTGTGAAATGAGTATCAGGCCTATTGCCTTTCAATATCTCTTTAATACAAATATCACAAAATATATCTGTCAATCTCTTATCCCACATTGCTTTCACTTTTTCACCACTAACTTCAATCGCAGATGTACTCATCTATTGTGTTTACAAATAGATTCGTTTCAGCCAAGCAATCAAGAAAATAAAATGTCACATAAAAACTTACATTCTATTCATGATACAAAAGCTATGAAATCTTAATTTCAACTATGAAATCTTCTAATTGACAGTTTATTCATAAAATTCAGACTCAAATGCTAATTGACAGCAGCTAATTGATCTCTCATCTTCCTTACCTTCTCATCCGCCATGCGAGGTTGAGACTGCAAATGCTGATCAGGTCTGCCTGTTTCTTGTTTAGTATCAGTAGGACCTGCAAAAGAAGAGAAAAAGAAAGAAAAGAAAGAGGAAAAAAAAAAAGAGAAAAACGAGGAGAAGAAAGAAGAAGTCAAGGAAGAGCAAAAATAATGGAAATTAGAAATCTCCCATCATCCTACTGTCTCTCTTCTATAGAAATAAGCTTTTAAGAATTGCATGGATACAATTTCTTCAAGTCCCTCTCTCTCAAAAAAAAAAAAACCCCATCAAGCAGAATCAATGAACAATGTGAAATGGAGGTTGGTTTAGGAATATAAACTAGAATATCATCTTTAGCTTCTAGGCAATTAATTGCTGGAGTACGAGAGATTTGGCAGTTCATGTTATTCAACAAATTGAAGTTATGTTACAGTTTACATAAAAACAATTTTAAATTCTTTTATATATTTAATTTATAGTTATTGTTCTGACAAAATCTTTGTGCTAAAATTTTTAGTTAAATCAATTCAAATATTTACTTATTATCACATATATACCATTCCTTTCAGATCCTACTTATTATCACATATATACTATTTGAACAAAATTTTCAATAGATTCTTTATTGAACCAATCTCACTGATAATTCAAATTACAGTATACAATAAAATAATGTTTTGTAAAAAAAAACAAAACTTTATTGACATAAGTAAAATAATAACAAGTAGCACACTTTTATATCTAGAAGAAGAGAGATGGGATTTATGTTATAAATAACATTTATATATATATATATATGACGTAAGTAAAATAATAACAAATAGCACAGTTTTATATCTAGAAGAAGAGAGATGGGATTTATGTTATAAATAACATTTATATATATATATATATATATATATATATAAAACCTTCATATCTTCCATTTATTAATTTTCTCATTGCCATTTTATAGTTATTGTTAATTTTATAGTTATAAATAACACCTCCACGTTTTTATATGGTTTGCATCCCTTGTACAAAAATAAAGCAAATAAACAAGGAAAGATTCTATTCAAGTGTGAACAAACTAAAACGAAAATAATATAAATCAGATCACTGATCATGAAGCATACTATTCAGCATTCATAACTGTTGGTTTTGCCCGAAAACGAAAAAAAAATAGAGCTTGTTTTGTTTTTGTTATTATTTAGTGAAAAAAGGTGAGATAGAAACTGAAAAATATCTTTCATTTTGGTTTGGTTTGGAACTAAAGACAAGACAATTACAGAGGGAAAAAAATAATGTTTAACGACATGTCCGATAAATATCAAACCCATGAATTGAATCAGTGATAAAGAGAGAAAGGCAAGGAACCGAGCAATCAACATTTTTGCTTCACATATTCTATTTACAGCCTTTGTTCAATGGTACTGAAATGCTGATAAAATTTCTGCAAAGCACTGACCAGCAATCAACACTACTAAGCATTTGGATTTCAGTTTTTTAGATATCATATTCAACCGAGCAAGAAAGGCTAATCCCACCAGCCACTAGCTGCAACTACCAGGAACCCGCTAAAAGAGAGGTAGTTAAAAAGAAAGAACATATACCAGTGCTTTCGCATAGAGTCTTCAATACTAACCAAGTACCAGTTTGCAGATCAAATGCCTTAACTGCCATAAAAATACAGAACAATAGAATAAAACATCAAAAGAAACAAGAATAGCGGAATCCTCAATTTGTAGATATAAGGGGCAGAAACAAGTACTCTGGATGGTTTCAGAAGGATCATTTGTGTGGCCAGCAATTGACAGAAGCATGTTCTCCCAAGGAATCTACGAGGAAAAATGATTATAACCAGAGGAACCAGAGGAAAAATCAGAGAAAGGAGAAAAGGGAAAAAAAGAGAGAAGTGTATTTGGACGTCTAAAGGAAGAAGAAATAATAAGGATAACAAGGTAAAAGACCAGCCAAAAGTGCTTTTCCTCTCAGAAAAGCTGGAAATTTTGGCTTTTTCATCTGTAAAGAAGTTCATCTCCAACATTAAAATAATTTGGCAACTGGCCCTTGTTCTTTATTCCGTTTCACTGAAAAGTCCTTTTTTGGCCAAAAGCCCATCACTGATGGAGCAACGAACGGGGCCTTAGTAGAGTAGAAAAAAAATTGAAAGAATAGAAATTTGAAGGGTTTGAAAACTAAAAAGATGGAAAACAAAATTTTTCTTTCCATAAGCATGCTTGGTAGGAGAGATGGAAAAATGGAAAGAAATTACTTTTTCTTTTAATCCTTTGCTTGGTTGAGTTGAAAAATGGAATGAAAGAAAATAAAATATTTGAAATTTGCATTATTTTGAACTAACATACACATCACCTTCATTTTCTCTCATCTCATTATTCTAATTTGGAAGAATTGAGTTTTATGCATTAGGTTGAAGATGGAAAATGATTACCCCTCCTATTTTCTTTCCTCTCACTTTTTCTCTCAATCAAACATTTAAAAATGTTTGGTTAGGTGGAAAAGTAGAGGAATGAGAGGAGGGAGTGAAAAATTGGAAGTGTGTTTGGTTGGGAAGAAGAGTGAGAAGAAAGAAAAAAAAGAGGGGTGATCATTTCCTCTCATAATACATAAAAATCAATCATTCTAAATTGAAATGATAAGATGAGAGAAAATTGTATGTTAGTTCAAATTATGCATTTTCAATTGTTTTATTTTATTTTCTTTTACTTTTTCAACCCTACTAAGCAATGGAGAGGAAGAAAATTATTTTTCCTTTCCAATTTTTTCATCTTTCATACCAAGCACTCTTATGGAAAGAATATTTATATTTTTCATCTTTTTATTTTTCCACCCCTTCAATTTTCCATTTTTTCAATTTCTTTTCACTCTACCAAGCAAAGCCTAAGGGTATGTTTGGTTGGGTGTAGTGACAATGGCAAAGCAAAAGTTGAAGTGTAGGGTCAAATTTTTTTAAAAAATAAAACCTTTAAAAAAATTGTTATAAACTAATATATAATATTAATATTTGATAAATTAATGTATAATATAGTTAAATGTAAAAAAAATTACAAAATTATTAAAATAATAACTAATAGAAAATATACATCAAATAAGTTCTAATAACTCGTAATTTTTCACAATTGTACATAACACTTTCTAATGTGTTGAAACTGTTGCATTATCTTCCTCTTGTCAAAGTTTTAATTTTTTTTTTGAAATGAATAATTTTCAAAAATCAAAATTTAATATTATCAAATAATTCAATTACATGTAGTTGTAATTTTTACTAATATACCAAACAATTTTATAATATAAATTCAATATTTATAAATTTCTCTTGTATTTAATTTTTCATTATTTAATTTTTTTCGTTTATCAAATAACAACTTAATAAATATAATTATTATGAAAAATTATACTAAATATAAGATAAATTAATAACACAAAAAAATCATTATTTATAATTTATTTTTCATGAAGCCAACATATAACTAGTATTTAAGGTTTGGAAAGAGATTCTGGATAATTCTAGACATTCTATTTAAAAATAGTTTTTCACAAAAATAAAAACTATGTAAATTCTTTTTAGTGTCATAAGAATGAGATATGCCATGTAATAACCATATTTTGCCCAAAACCCAAACCCGGGCCCGTCAAACAATGAAACAAAAACAGAATAAAAAAGACGAAAATAAAGTCCAACAGTCCACTTTAATATGTTACAAGCCCAAATTACTAGTTGCGGGCCCATTTACAGAGGCCCAACGGCCCAAATGTACTAAAATTTTTGGAAGAAGCTAGGGTTACCGAAAACCCTAGCGCCGCAACCCTAGTGCGCCGCACGACAGCATCCACTGGCCTCCAGCTTCCACGCGCGTCATCCCCTTCACCAAGTGCGCCTCGTTGTCGGCCATACCTGCAAAAAGAGCCAAAAAAATAGCAAGTCCACAAACAAAGTTTGTATTTTTTATTTATGTAAATCGGCTATAAAGCCTTCAAAACAACAGTGTAAAGGGGGGAGGATTTTCTTTCGAAAAAAGCACGAATCATCAAGAAATCAAAAGCAAGATTCAAAGGTTGATTTTCAGTTTTCATTTATTATCTTTTATTGATTTATTATTTTTCTTTTTATTTTTAAGTCTTTATAAACGAAAATAAAAAAAAAAGAAAGCAAAGAAAATTTCACCTGAACCGATTCACGTTCCCGTCGTCGGAGGCTTGAAGAGGCACCTCGTGCGATGCCGGTCATCGGCCATGGTGGTCGCACGGCCACTGTCGATTGAGCCCCCGTCTGGTAAAAAAAAATGGGTTCAAAAAAGGGGTAAACATTAGCAGAGAAAAAGAAGAAAGGATGGGGTTCTTTATTTTCATTTTTTTGCTTAAAAAAAATTATTTTTGAACTTATAAACTAAACAAAAAAAGAGATATAATAAAGGTTTTTTAAGTGTGCATTAAAAGCAGTGAAAGCATGCGTCTTAAAAGCTGGATGTGTGCCTTTTCAATTTGAATGGGGAATTTGCGCAACCAGTCCCTCACATTTGAACTACCTCCAAGTTAATTCTATTCTGTTTCTTTCATTTTGCCCCAAAGTTTGCGCACCCTTCCAATTCAGTCCACGTCTGAGTAGCTTTTTGGGGTTGGGAATATTTTCACTTTTAGTTCTTGTGCATTCATGCGCTCGTCATTTTAGTCCTTTTCTTCTTATTTTTCTTTTTTGATTAATCCCAAACTTTTGTTTTAAATGCAATTTGATCTTTTTGGTTATTTCGTAATCTTTTTTTTGTCCTTTTGTCATTATATCGTTATTGTTATTACCATTATTATATTTTATGTACATATTCATTATTATTTCACTAACTTATTATTATTATTATTATTATTATTATTATTATTATTATTATGTATATATGTTTCTATTATTATTACTATTATTATTACTATATTTATATTATTATATTGAACATGTAGCGTATTAACTACTATTATTAATATGTTATTATTACTGCCACGTTTATATTAATATTGTATATATTGCATATTGTTATTATCATTATTACATTTATATTATCATTTTGTATATATTTTGTATTATCATTATTATTATTATTATTATTATTATGTTTACTACTACTGTTATTATCATTATATTGTATATATTTTGGAATTATTATTATTACCATTATTGACATTGTTTTATTTTTCTTTACTGTGTCTTGTTTTATTTTTGACATTTTTTATTTTGTTCCTTTATTTTTGCTTCGATATTTTCACGATTATTTTCATTGGTGTCATTTTTTTGTAAATTGATATCTTCGAGGTGATCTTGATTTCAAAGGTTTAAATTATCGTGTCCTAAAGTATTGGATGTGATATTTTAGTCTTTTGGAATAAAAAGATCTTGATTTTTTTTAACTTGAGAAAACTACGGGATAATCTTGGATTCTAAAGTTTAAAAATATCATGTCCTAAAGCATTGGATGTGGCACTTTATTCTTTTGAAGCAAGAAGACCCCCCATTTTCAATTCGAAGAACTATGAGATGATCTCCGAATCGAGGATTTAAATTATCGTGTCCTATATATTGGATATGATACTGTATTCCCTCGGAACAAGAAAATCTTGATATCAAATTCGAGAAAAACTAAAAAATTTTCAAAATAAGGCAATATTCCGTGTTTGGAAATTCGAGGGACCGTGCCCTATGTGTTGGGTTTCGGTTCTCTTGCTTGACCAAATAATCGAATAACCTTTTGTTATTTTAATAAATGAGTCTTAGGGATCAAGAGACGACCTTGGATTTGAGGATTGAAATTATCGTGTCCTATGTATTGGATGTGATATTTGGTCCATTCGAAACAAGAAAATCTTAATCGTCGATTCTAAAGAAGACTCAAACATTTCCAAAAAAGACCCAAATTTCTAAATTCGTTTTTTCTAAATTTTTCTTTTAAACTTTCGACATTGGGACATTAATTAATCAATTCGGTACCAATTTTGGGCGTTGCGAGGGTGCTAATCCTTCCTCGCACGTAACCGACTCCCGAACCTATTTTCTCAAATGATCGTAGACCAAAAACATTTGTTTTAGTAAATCAAAATGTTTTATTAAAACAAAGGTGATCCGATCACACCTAATAAAAGGTCGGTGGCGACTCCCGTTTTATTCATTTTTGAAACCCAAGTTCGATTCCCGTTTTTGTCAAAAAACGGTCATGACAGCTTGGCGACTCCACTGGGGATTTTGAGAGTCAGGCCATAAATTGATTGATTTTTGTCCCTTTGATTGAAAATTTGGAAAATTGTTTTGAAAGATCGTGTTTCTCTTTGATGCATTTGATTGTGCTATAGTGTCAAGTCTCATAAAATACTTTGGCATTGCATTGCATGACCATTGCGGTCACACCCTTAAGTGGGAGTGGGAAGCTACTCTTTCGTGAGGTTTTTACCTCCGTGCAAGATAGTGGATCACTTTCGGGATACATCCGTACCTATGTCTTCGTGAGGTTTTTATCTCCGTGCAGCCATAGGGAAATGTATTCCCCTGAACTGAACTCGGTCCGTATGAGCCTATAATGGGTGAGGATTGAGGAATCTGCTGGTTCAGGTACCTTTACTCTGGAACCGAACCACATATAGAGAGACCTAAGAGCCCGTCGTAGATAGAGCCGTGCAAACTCTAGTTGTTACCTCAAATACGAGTTTGATTACCTCCTGTTTGTTTTAAGTTCCTTTTGTACCTAGTACTAACTTGTGGTGTTTCATTCTCATTGCATGGCATTTCATTATAGAAAGGGTGTTGATCCACATTCGATTGCTAGATAGAAAAGCTTGACATGGAAAAGGGGTTTCTTAATAGAGTGGAGGATAATGCGGCCATTCAGGTGTGGTCCGAAAAAATACAGCGAGAAAAAGGAGATAGCTTGACAGTGGGGTATGAGTCAGAATTGTGGGATTTCACCCGCGTCAGCGTGGCTCAAAATGACCTGCTAGAATTAAAGGAAATATGGGATTCCTGGGGCGATAAGGACAAGCAACTGTTCTACCATAATTACGGTGATCTGCACTATCTGTTGGATATCAAGGTAGACGAGTACCTACTCCGAGCTATTACCCAGTTTTGGAACCCCGCGTATAGTTGCTTCACTTTTGGAAAGGTGGATTTGGTGCCAACTATAGAGGAGTACACAGCTTTGTTTCGATGTCCGAGAATTCAAATTGATAAGGCATATTCACAGTTTACTAACGTACCGGCATTCTCAAAAAGGCTAATGAATATCGCAGGAATGAGTGAGCAATGGATTACGGCCTGGATCAAACAAAAAGGGGAGTGTAAGTGTATTCCATGGAAACACTTGAGGGACTTGATCTTGGCACATCCTGATAGGAAAAAGAGGGTCGACGTGTTTGCTCTAGGTATCTACGGTTTGGTCATCTTCCCCAAAGTATTAGGGCACATAGAGGATGCGGTTTCGGACCTATTTGATAAACTTGACAAGGGAGTCACACCTATCCCCGCAATTTTGGCCGAAACTTTCAGATCATTGAACGCCTGCCGAAGAGCGGGCGAAGGAAGGTTCATAGGATGTGCACAACTGTTGCTTTCATGGTTTTATTGCCGCTTCTGGAAGATGGAAAAAGTCTCATGCAAAATCTTTTTTGAAAACTACTCCCCTCTAAAGGAATTAGCGGATACGCCAAGGCGGGACGACCTATCGGGAGAGAAATGGATAGCGATCCTCCAAAATTTGCAAGTGGAAGATGTAGAATGGAAGACTCCGTGGATGATCCATGACGAAATCTTGTATCGATGTGGAGAGTTCGACTGGGTCCCTTTACTCGGGATATGGGGAGCTGTTGGGTACGCCCCATTGCTAGTAATGAGGCAGTATCAATCGAGGCAATTTATACCGGCGACACATGGATTAGCCCAGTGTGAATTTTCGTATAAGGACGATAATTATAAGAAGAAAGTTCGTAAGATATCAGATGCATGGACCCAAACTCGGAAAATGAAGAGGCTCGCCATAAGGCCAATGATTACGCCTGAATACGATCGATGGTGGGCTAAAAGGGTCAATGACAACGTCCCAAGGCCAACCCAAGGGAATGCTCAGCCATTAGAAGAGCAGCTGCAAGTGATCCCGTCTGAATTAGAGATTATCAAGCAAGATTTCGAGAGAAGGAGCCGGGAACTGGGTAAAAGAATAGAGCAGCTAGAAGAGGAAAAGATGCGGTTAGGGTTAGATGTTGACCTCCACAAGTTTGAGGCCGAAAAATTGAAAAAAGGAAAGAACAAGGCCGAAGAGGATTTGGATAGTCTAAAGACGGACTATAAGAAGCTACGCATGTCCATCAGAACTGCTGGTTTGGGCAAAACGTCAGAACAATGGCGACAGGAAATTAAAGAAGAAAAGTCCAGAGCCGATCAGTGGGAGAGGAAATTCCAAGATGCTCGAGTACGAGAGGACGCTTTGAAAAAGAGCCTGTTGGAAAGCCAGAGCGAAAAGGAGAGGTTACGAGCTCAAGTAGCAGAATTAGAAAGGTCACTGCATCTGCACCGTAGTCGTAACTCGATAGTCGAATTAAGAGCCAGTCAAAACAAAATCGAGGAGATGAGAGGAAGGATAGGAGAGCTCGAGGCTGCACTGTAAGATAGCAAAATTCGATTTGAGCTCCTTGAAGTGAACAATGAACACTGGAAGGAGCAGCTCCACCGTTCGCAGGAACAGATCAGAAACAGAGACTATGTAATGGGCGAAGCCGTGGCTCAAATCCGAGAGGCGGCCGATCATTTGCAAACCTTGGCGGTTCGGGCTGACACGTTAAGTCTGATATATGAGTCAGGATTGAAGCGAGGCCAAAGTTTAGCTTGGCTTCTTAGGAAAGTTAAAGATTTAGGCATTAGGGCAAAGTCGTATATGTAATCGTCCGTTCTATGAAAGGAAATTCGTTTTCTAGTAAAGTTTATCTAATGGGATTGAATCAAATCAACACCTTTTTCTTCTTGCATTCATTCCACACATTTGCATTGCATTCCATCCATCGGCATACATCACACCATTTGCATCAAAAAAGAGCCTAATTGGTTAAAAACGTGACAGAAGTTACCCTGGAAACCGACGAGGATCAACCTATCATACATTACTACAACACTCGTTGTAAGGCAAAAGCAATGGACCAAAGATACGAATAATTCCAGAAGGACATAGAAGAGCAGATGAAGAAGTTTCAGCAAGAATTGAAAGACCAGATGGCAGAGGCTCAAAAGGATATGGTGGCCCAAATGACTCAAATAATGAATGGGATAACAAACAAAGGAAAAGACCCTACAACTAGTACCGGGAAAGAAAGCGAAGGCCATTCTCCAGGATTTACTCCACCCCATGGAGTCTGGCCTCAAAAGGAATTTACAGGCCTAGAACATCCACCTGTACCTCCACCTGCCCATCTAGGGCAAGGAGTATTTGCATCAAGTCATGGAACTAACCCAGCTGATCCTATTGTCCCAGATTTGGATGATCCTGTGGAATTAGCCAAGTTGAAAATGAAGGAACAAAATGCTCAAGACAAGTACAAAGATTTGGAAGAAAGGCTCAGAGCGGTGGAAGGAACTAGAGTCTCTTCAGCGATGAGTGCCAAAAAGCTCAGTTTGGTTCTCGGTTTGGTCTTGCCTCCAAAATTCAAAGCACCAGACTTTGAAAAATATGATGGAACAAGGTGTCCAAAGGCGCATCTCACCATGTTTTGCCGAAAAATGGCTGGTCATGAAGATGAAGACAAACTGTTGATACACTTCTTTCAGGAAAGCTTGATCGGGTCGGCCCTCCGGTGGTACAATCAGCTAAGTAGAGAAAGGATCCAATCATGGGATGACTTAGCGGCAGCATTCTGTGAGCAATATAAGCACGTCTCCGACATAGCGCCCGATCGCCTAACATTGCAGATGATGGAAAAGAAGCCATCTGAGACCTTTAGGCAATATGCTCAAAGGTGGAGAGACTTCTCGGTTCAAGTGGAACCTCCACTAACCAAAACGGAGATCACCGTCCTTTTTATCAACACTTTAAAAGCGCCATTCTATGACAAGCTGGTGGGGAATGCCACAAAGGATTTCGCAGATGTCGTAATATCTGGAGAACTCATCGAAAACGGCATCAGGAACGGGAGAATGGAAGGGTCTGAAAGCTTTAAAAGGCCATTAAAGAAGAAGGAGCCTGAAACCTATATGGTGGGGACTGAGAATCACTACACTCCTAATCCATACCCTATCCAACCACGGCCTCAATTCCGCCCACCTCCAAACCTCTATTTTCCTCCTCAGAACCTCTATTATCAAAGCCCTCCTCCTTATCCCGTCTATATCGCCGATACCCAAAGACCACTCACCATATTCTCACCAAATACCATGACCGCGCCAAGCCAACCCAAAAGTGAACCAAGGCCAACGAGACCCAACCCAGAAAAGCCTCAGTTTGCCCCTATTCCCATGACATACGGAGAACTGTGCCCAAAGTTGCTAGAAAAACAACTAATAGCACCACATTACATAGCACCTTTGAAACCTCCCTACCCTAAATGGTACGATCCTAACGCTAGCTGCATGTACCATGCTGGAAACCGGGGGCATTCCACGGATAATTGCCTAGCCTTTAAAAGAAAGGTTCAAAGTCTGATTGATGCGGGCATTCTACGATTTGATGGGATCAGTAATTTGGCTGGGAATCCACTCCCTAACCATCCCGTAGGGAACATAAGTATGGTAGGGTTTAGGGTTTATGGTTTAGGGTTTAGGGTTTCAGGGTTTTAGGGTTTAGGGTTTAGGGTTTAGGGTTTAGGGTTTAGGGTTTAGGTGGCGAGCCAAAAGTCGCGTCTCCGAGCTAAGAACACCTTTGGGGAAAATATGGGAAATAATGACTGAAAAGGGTTTGCTTGCCAGAAGGTTCAAGAAGGAAATCGTGGAAAGTCAAAGTTTTTGTGTTTTTCACGGCATGGAAGGACACCACATCCAATCTTGCGAGGAGTTTAAAGAACTGCTTCAAGGTATGATGGATAATAAGGAAGTTGCGATTTGTAGTAAGAAGGAAGGGTTCGACGAAAAGGATGTATATGCTTCCGAGGGCCAATCATCAGGTCCCCCTTATAGTGTTGACCGGCCCTTGGTAATTTATTATGAAGCAAAGAGGGAGGAGGTGAAACCAAGATGATAATTAAGATGCCAACTCCGTTCCCTTACAAGGAGGACAAATTAGTGCCTTGGGAATACGATGTCAACATTACCCTGCCAGAAGCTACGAATAGAAGCGTTAGCGAGGTAGGACATTTTACCCGCAGCGGGAGGTGCTATTCTCCCGAGGTGTTCGAACCAAAAAAGAAAGGCATCGACTCAAGCCAAAAAGGAAAAGCACCAATGCGTGAGGCGGTAGTCGAGACCGAAATCCCATCCGAACAGGTGAACGAGGACGAAGCACATGAATTTTTAAGGTTTATCAAGCATAGCGAGTATAATATCGTGGAGCAATTGAACAAGCAACCGGCAAAGATCTCGGTGTTATCTCTACTGTTAAGCTCAGAACCACACCGAAATGCTTTATTGAGAGTGTTAAACCAAGCATATGTGCCGAGCAACGTACCCGTCGAAAAGCTTGATAGATGGGCAAACAACTTAAATGCGGATAATTTCATCTCTTTCAGTGATGATGAAATACCGCCGAACGGTAGAGGCTCTATCAAAGCATTGCACATCACCACCTATTGTAAGGGTTACATAGTGCCGAGTGTGCTCATTGATAACGGGTCTGCGCTTAATGTCATGCCTTTATCCACACTATCCAGAATGCCAATAGATATGTCTTATCTAAGGCCTTGTCATTCTACAGTAAGAGCATTCGATGGGACACGACGAGAGGTCATGGGGAAGATTGAAATTCCTCTGGATGTGGGCCCGTGCACATACAACATAGAATTCCAAGTTATGGATATCTCGCCTTCATACAATTGCCTCTTAGGGAGACCTTGGATCCATTCTGCTGGGGCAGTCCCTTCATCTCTCCACCAGAAAATGAAGTTTGTCATGGATGATCGCTTCATCACAGTCGCTGGTGAGGAAGACATCGTCGCGTCTGTCTCCACTGATGCACCCTACATCGAAGTGAACAAAGATGCAGTAGAATGTTCCTTCCACTCCTTTGAATTCATCAATGCTACTTTTGTCGCTGAAGGAAGTAAAACTCCCACGCCCAAGTTATCAAGGAATACCAGGATGGGAATCAAACTAACGGTTGGAAAAGGAGCCCGAGCAAGGAAAGGCTTAGGGAAATACCAGCAAGGGATGGCTAGAGCGCTAAAACCAGCACCCCACAAGGCTCGATACGGCTTAGGATTTAAGCCCGACGTGCAGCAAAGAAAGAAACAGTTACAAAGAGAGCAAGAAAGGAGGATCGCAAGAGTCACAGGTCGGGAATTGGAGTGGGAGCCCATAACATATCCGCCTTTGTCGAAAACATTTACCTCGGCTGGGATTATATTCCCGAGAGGAGATGGTCCTCAAAGCATGATGTCATGGGTAGAAAAGGGTCTACAGAGCTTCAGCATAAATGTCATTAGCAAAGAGAATAATGCAATGGGAGGCGTCTCAGCGATACGCCCTTGCCCCCCGGGATTCACTCCTAACAATTGGACTGCTGTGGACCTTCTCGTGATTTCCAAGCTTCCTCCAAAGTAATGCTCAACATTGGCTTTTTGTATGCCCTAAGCTGTAGGGGAATCTGTTATGAGAGTTCATTTTGTCTATCTAGCTTTTAAATGAAACATGAATAAAGATGCATTTTGTCGTGTTCTTTTCATTCTCATCGGTTCCATATTTATTTCCTTCTTTACCCCATATCATCATATCACGTTCATAGGATCCGATACCTTGATGTCCCTCTATAGTTTTCTTTTTCGTTTACTTTTCAGGTGCTCAGATATCAACGACGCGAACAATCCTGTTACAAGTCCTAAAATCGACTTCGAGAAAGCTATTTAAGTGGGAGAATTCGAGGCTGAAGAAGATGCCGAAGATTATGCCTCTTCCCCAGACCTACTGAAAATGGTAGAACAAGAGGATAAACAGATTCTGCCCTATCAAGAATCGGTCGAAACTGTAACACCCCTACCCGTATTCGTTGTCAGAATAAGGTACGGGGCATTACCGGAGTTTACAATTTTTTATTTTTTTATTTTTTTTATTTTTTATTTTTGAAACCGAAACCATTCTAATCATCATATTTTCAAAATAAAATTCATGCATATTTATAAGATAACTTTAACAGATAAGCCATACCAATGGCTGACCTTACATTCATTTCATACTAACATTTATTTTATTAGCTTATACATGCCATTCATTTCCAAAATAAGTTTCTTAAAATACCGAAATACTGGGGTTGATAGTGTGATGAGTCTCCCACCGATCCGACCTCCGAGCTCTTAACACTACAAAACAGGGAAAAAGGAAATAGGGTAAGCACTTTGTGCTTAGTAAGCCCATGTAACAAGAATTATACTTACCTAGTATAATCAATATAAGCAATAAACATTCGTATACTCACTCAATGCATTATTTCCCTAGTATTCACAAACTCAACATCCAAGTTAGTCCATTAATTTTCATCTATCAATAGTATACACGCCATGATTGATGAGCTCATCAATGTCAAGATTTCCATTTCCTTGTTATTTTTCCATATTTATCCCGTTAAATTACTCGGAATTTCGATGGATTTTCAGAGGTACACTTTAGTGTACAAATCCGGGTCCGTCAATTCATATTCATGTGCGCACATTTTCATTTCAGAGAGCACACTCCCGCGAACCTCATCTTTACAGTGGGATTACCAGTCCAGGCTAAATCCCCTGTAATATAAACTCATAGAGTATTGTCGGGATTACCAGTCCAGGCTAAATCCCCTGCAACGACAATTACTCTAATGAGCTTGGATCTGAATTACCAGTCCAGGCTAAATTCAGACCCTAATTTGGATTACCCGTCCGGGCTAAATCCATTTTCCACATATTCTTCGGGAGGGCTATATCAGGATAGGATCACCCGTCCGGGCTAGATCCTTTTTACCGTCAATTCCTTTTCAGAGATCCATCGAATTTTCCTTTCATTCAACCGGGATTTCTTTCCCTTTTTATCAAAAATATCAATATTGCATAAATTTTCATACAATGAACATTCAAATTATATTCACAACAATAACATACATTTCAACATTTAAGAATATAATTCAAGTTACATGAACTTACCTTGATACTAGTTCGTTTATAAAATCTACTAATCCGGGACTTTTTCCTTTCCTCGATCTAGCTTTGTATTTGAGTTTTCCGGATCTAAATAAATAAATCCAATCATCAATTCAATACATTTCATGTTCACATGTAGCATTTTCTATAATTCTATTATTATTTTTAGCTTATTCAAAGCTGTCTACTTGAGTCACAGTCACTAAATTATTTATTTCTCGAGCTACAGAGCTCCAAATGAAGAACCGTTAATTTTCCCTGAAACTAGACTCACATATCTTCTTCTCATAAAATTTTCAGAATTTTTGGTATGGCCAATCAATACCAGATTATTCTTAAAGTTTCCCCTGTTTCACTGTTTGACTGTTCTGACCTCTCTTCACTACGAATCAAATTACTCTTCATACAGAATTCATATGACCTTCTTATTTATTTCATTTGAAAATAGACTCATTCAGGACTCTAAAAATATAAAGTTAAGCCCCTAATTATTTTTCTCCAATTTTTTATGATTTTTCAAAGTCAGAACAGGGGATCCCGAAATCCCTCTGAACCAGTCTTACAAAAATATAAATATCTCAAATTACAGAATTCCTTTGCTTTCCATGTTTCTTTCATATGAAAATAGACTCAATAAGCTTTAATTTCATATCTCATTCAACTTCTAATTCCACTTCTACGAATTTTAGTGATTTTTCAAACTTACTCTACTGCTGCTGTCCAAAACAGTTTTGTTATAGCTTATTTTTTTTTCAATTAAATCCTTTACCCAATTCTAACTTCAAATTCTTTCAATTAAACCACTAATTCATCATTTTATTCATCATATGCTATATTCAAAAACTCTGAAACTTCAAAAATTTCAACTTAAATTCATCAAAACTTTGTTCTAAAACTTATAAAGCATCAAAATTAAAAGAAAAAGGACTAAATTAACTTACCAAATTAAACTCCAAGCTTCAAACTTTTAATTTTCCCTTTTCTTCTTTCTTTTTCTTTTTCTTTCTTCTTTCACGTTTGCTCTCTGTTTCTTTTCTGTTTCTATCTCTCTTGTTTCTTTTCTCTTTTCTTTATATATATATATATATATATATATATATATATATAATAATAATAATATAATAATATAATATAATAATAAACTAAAAATCTCAGATTTTTCTTCAATTCACCGCCTCAATCTAGACAAAATGGCTTAATTGCCATTTTGGTCCTTTATACTTTTTTTAATCTGTAATTAAACTTTTACTTTCATTTCAATTTAGTCCTTTCCATTTAATTACCTACCCAAACGTTAAAATTTTCTAACGAAAGTTTAATACCGCATTACTAACATTTTATAAATATTTATAAAAATATTTCCTATCATATAAAGACTCATGCAAACATATTGAAATAAATTTCTATTTAAATCGGATTTATGGTTGCGAAACCATTATTCCGATAATCTTGAATTTAGGCCATTACAACTCTCCCCCCCTTTTAAGGATTTTCGTCCTCGAAAATCTTACCAGTAAAGAGGTTTGGATATTGTTTCCTCATTGCCTCCTCCGGTTCCCATGTCGCTTCCTCAATCCCGTGCTTTTGCCACAATACTTTCACCAAATTTATTTTTTTATTTCTAAGCTCCTTTGTTTCCCGTGCCAATATCTTGACCGGTTCTTCACTGTAAGTCATATCCGGCTGAATCTCCACTTCTGTTGGAGAAATAACATGTGAAGGATCTGACCGATATCGTCGTAGCATAGACACATGAAAAACATTATGGATTTTATCAAGTTCTGGTGGTAATGCCAACCGATAAGCGACCGGTCCAATTCTTTCTATGATCTCATATGGCCCGATAAATCTTGGACTCAATTTACCCTTTCGACCAAATCGGAGAACTTTCTTTTAAGGAGACACTTTCAAGAATACCTTGTCACCGACCTGAAATTCAATCTCTTTTCGTTTAAGATCGGCATATGATTTTTGGCGATCGGAAGCTACTTTTAAACTATCCCGAATAACCTTCACTTTCTCTTCTGTTTCCCGGATTAAATCAACCCCATGTATCTTCTTTTCACTGAGCTCTGTCCAATACAATGGTGTTCTACATTTTCTACCATACAAAGCTTCATATGGAGCCATTTTAATACTGGACTGATAACTGTTATTGTAAGCAAATTCAATCAAAGGTAGATACCTCTCCCAATTACCTTCAAACTCTAGTATACAACATCGAAGCATATCTTCCAATACTTGAATTACACGCTCAGATTGGCCATCTGTCTGAGGATGAAATGCAGTACTGAAATACAACTGAGTACCCAAAGCTTCTTGCAATTTATCCCAGAAACGAGACGTAAATCGGGGATCTCTATCTGATATAATGGAGATAGGCACTCCATGTAACCTGACAATCTCAGATATGTACAATTCAGCCAGTTTATCTAAAGAATAATCCATACGTACCGGAATAAAGTGTGCTGACTTTGTCAATCGGTCAACAATCACCCAAATAGCATCTTTTTTCCTCGGAGACAACGGTAACCCCGATACAAAATCCATAGTGATTCTTTCCTATTTCCATTCCGGTATAGTAATTGGCTGAAGTAACCCCGAAGGTACCTGATGTTCTGCTTTAACCTGTTGACATATCAAACATCTTGATACAAACTCAGAAATATCACGTTTCATACCTGGCCACCAGTACATCTTTTTCAAATCATTATACATTTTATTACTTCCCGGATGTACAGACATAGTACCACTGTGAGCCTCGTGTAAAATCTTCTGTATGAGCTCTGAATTCTTGGGTACACATACCCTACCTCTGAATAATAAACAATCATCAATCCCAATTTGAAATTCAGAATCAGTATTTGACTCACATTGTGCCCGTTTAACCTGTAACTTCTCATCATTCTTCTGAGCTTCACATATTTGCTGTAAAAATGTTGGTTTAGCTCTTAATTCAGCTAAGATTGAACTATCATCAACCAAAAACAATTGAGCATTCATAGATCGTAAAGCGTACAGAGATTTTCGACTCAAAGCATCAGCCACAATATTAGCCTTACCCGGATGGTAATCAATAATCAAATCATAGTCTTTTATCAATTCAAGCCACCTGCGCTGTCTTAAATTCAGATCTTTCTGTGTCATCAAATACTTCAAGCTTTTATGATCAGTATAAATATGACATTTCTCACCGTACAAGTAATGCCGCCATATCCGGTTTAGGCTGCACTAATA
Organism: Gossypium australe; assembly: GCA_005393395.2. Taxonomy (NCBI): domain Eukaryota; kingdom Viridiplantae; phylum Streptophyta; class Magnoliopsida; order Malvales; family Malvaceae; genus Gossypium; species Gossypium australe. The sequence continues at coordinate 71,555,662 of CM016618.1, forward strand.
CTGGTGCTTTCGTTAATAGATCTTTTAATCGGTTGAAACTCTGCTGACATTCATCAGTCCACTCGAACTTTACATCTTTCTGCAATAATCGAGTCATCGGAGAAGCTATCATAGAGAATCCTTGTACAAATCTCCGATAATAACCAGCTAAACCCAAGAAACTTTTAACTTCAGATACAGTCTTCGGTGGACTCCAATTGACAATAGCTGAGATTTTACTTGGATCTACCCTGATGCCTTCAGCAGATACAATATGTCCAAGAAAACCCACTTCTCGAAGCCAAAATTCACATTTACTGAATTTAGCATATAACTGTTTCTCTCGCAGAACTTGCAACACAATTCTCAAATGTTCTGTATGTTCTTCTTCATCTCGAGAATAAACCAAAATATCATCAATGAATACTACCACAAATCTGTCTAAGTACGGTCTGAATATTCGATTCATCAGATCCATAAATACTGCAGGTGCATTAGTCAACCCAAATGGCATAACCAGAAACTCATAATGCCCGTACCTGGTTCTGAAAGCTGTCTTTGGCACATCTGACTCCTTTACTCGTAACTGATAATAGCCCGATCGGAGATCAATCTTTGAAAATACAGTAGCACCTTTCAGCTGATCAAATAAATCATCAATCCGGGGCAACGGATACTTATTCTTTATAGTTACCTTATTGAGCTGTCGATAGTCAATACACAATCTCAAAGACCCATCTTTCTTTTTCACAAACAGAACCGGAGCACCCCAAGGTGAATGACTCGGTCGGACAAAACCTCTATCAACAAGTTCCTGTAACTGTGTCTTTAATTCCTTTAATTCTGTAAGAGCCATTCGGTACGGAGCTATGGAAATCGGAGTAGTTCCCGGAATCAAATCTATAGAAAATTCCACTTCTCTTTCTGGTGGCAACCCTGGTAACTCTTCTGGAAACACATCAGAAAATTCACATACCACTGGTACTGCTTGAATCTTTGACTCAGATACCTTAGTATCTAATACATAAGCAAGAAAAGCATCATACCCCTTTTTGACATACTTCTGAGCAGTAATAACTGAAATCACATCAGATAATCCCTCTGTCTGATCGGATTTAACCCGAAGTAATTCACCATTCTGACACTTCAACACAATATATTTCTGTTTACAGTTTACTACTGCATCATGCTGAGTTAACCAATCCATGCCCAATATCACATCAAACTCATCAAATGGCAGTAACATCAAATCAGCCAGGAAACAATAACCTCTTACCATCAGTGGACAATTTTTACAAATTTTATCCACCAAAATAGATTGGTCAAAGGGGTTCGAGACTTTAACCACAAATTCAGTAGGTTCAATAGATAAATCTTTAACGCATGCAAGTTTTACACATATATATGAATGCGTAGAACCGGGATCAATTAATGCAGTAATATCAGTTTCAAGTAAAGAAATGTACCAGTAATAACATCGGGTGCTGAGGCATCTTCTCTGGTACGCATGACATATGTCCTAGGAGGTGCTCGTGTCTCAGGCCTACTTGTAGTATCTTTTGTAGCTCCTCGGCTACCACTAACATTACCGGATGGTCGAGATGGTCTACCCCTCCAAGATTGATTACTTGGCTTCGATATATATTCAGCTTCTTTTTCACTTCTTTCTGGACAATCTCTGAGGAAATGGTCAAAAGAACCACATCGGTAACATGCCCCGCTCTTAAATCGACATTCACCAAAATGAGCTTTATTACAATACTGGCATCTCGGCTTAGGGGTACCAACACTGCCAACACTGGTCACTGATGGAGTGGAAGGTCTTGAATTAGTGCGCTGTGAACCTCGCACTCTATCCGAATACCCAGTGGTTGAGGTAGAACGATCCTGGTACTTCTTCAATTTCTTTGGAGCAGAAAACTGAGATTTTTCCATTGGTCTTTTACTAAAAATTCGAGCTTCCCTCTCAGCCTGTTTCTTTTCTTTGCTCCATTCTTCTGCTTTATAAGCTCGTTCTGCTAGTGTAGCAACTCTCGAATTTCAAGAATTCCAACAAGTAGCTTAATTTCTTCATTCAACCCTTCTTCGAATCGTTTGCACATTTCAGCTTCCGACTGTACCCATTCTCGAGCATATTTACTCAACCGAACAAATTCTCTTTCATACTCAGATACTGATCTATTGCCCTGTTTCAGCTCAAGAAATTCTTTTCTTTTCTGATCAAGGAATCTCTGGCTGATATATTTCTTTTTGAACTCGGTCTGGAAGAATTCCCATGTAATTTCTTCTTTCGGAACAACTGAAGCTTTAGTATTCCACCAATGATAAGCTGTGTCTTTTAGCAGTGAAACAGCACATTTCAAACATTCTTCTGGCGTGCAAGATAATTCCTCCAAAACCCGAGTAGTATTTTCTAACCAAAATTCAGCTCTTTCGGGATCATCATCAACTGCTGCTCGAAATTCTTCGGCCCCATATTTTCGGATTTTATCGACCGGAGCTTTTCCTTTTCTGACAGATTCAGTACCTGTACCCTGTGGAATCTCGGGAACCGGTGGAGGAACAGGAGGGGGAGCTTGAGTTTGCTGCACTGTAGGGTTAGTTCTTATATATTAGGTAAACCATTCATTCATCATTTGAAAGAAGGCTATTTTTGCCTCCTCCCCTTGACCCTCTATACCGGGCCTTCTACTGCTAGTTTCTTCTCTTTGTATTGAAGCCGGAGCATGACTCCCAGCTTCCTCAGATTGAGCTCGGTCAGATGACATTACTATAAGGAAAACACAATTTAAGCGGTTAGGAGATATCACACTATCAAAAAAAATAATTTAAATGGCATGTATAGCTAATTCGTATTCACTATATCGGTCCTAGAACCGACTAAACCGTAGCTCTGATACCAACAAATGTAACACCCCCTACCCGTATTCGTTGTCAGAATAAGGTACGGGGCATTACCGGAGTTTACAATTTTTTATTTTTTATTTTTTTATTTTTTTATTTTTGAAACCGAAACCATTCTAATTCATCATATTTTCAAAATAAAATTCATGCATATTTATAAGATAACTTTAACAGATAAGCCATACCAATGGCTGACCTTACATTCATTTCATACTAACATTTATTTTATTAGCTTATACATGCCATTCATTTCCAAAAAAGTTTCTTAAAATACCGAAATACTGGGGTTGATAGTGTGATGAGTCTCCCACCGATCCGACCTCCGAGCTCTTAACACTACAAAACAGGGAAAAAGGAAATAGGGTAAGCACTTTGTGCTTAGTAAGCCCATGTAACAAGAATTATACTTACCTAGTATAATCAATATAAGCAATAAACATTCGTATACTCACTCAATGCATTATTTCCCTAGTATTCACAAACTCAACATCCAAGTTAGTCCATTAATTTTCATCTATCAATAGTATACACGCCATGATTGATGAGCTCATCAATGTCAAGATTTCCATTTCCTTGTTATTTTTCCATATTTATCCCGTTAAATTACTCGGAATTTCGATGGATTTTCAGAGGTACACTTTAGTGTACAAATCCGGGTCCGTCAATTCATATTCATGTGCGCACATTTTCATTTCAGAGAGCACACTCCCGCGAACCTCATCTTTACAGTGGGATTACCAGTCCAGGCTAAATCCCCTGTAATATAAACTCATAGAGTATTGTCGGGATTACCAGTCCAGGCTAAATCCCCTGCAACGACAATTACTCTAATGAGCTTGGATCTGAATTACCAGTCCAGGCTAAATTCAGACCCTAATTTGGATTACCCGTCCGGGCTAAATCCATTTTCCACATATTCTTCGGGAGGGCTATATCAGGATAGGATCACCCGTCCGGGCTAGATCCTTTTTACCGTCAATTCCTTTTCAGAGATCCATCGAATTTTCCTTTCATTCAACCGGGATTTCTTTCCCTTTTTATCAAAAATATCAATATTGCATAATTTTCATACAATGAACATTCAAATTATATTCACAACAATAACATACATTTCAACATTTAAGAATATAATTCAAGTTACATGAACTTACCTTGATACTAGTTCGTTTATAAAATCTACTAATCCGGGACTTTTTCCTTTCCTCGATCTAGCTTTGTATTTGAGTTTTCCGGATCTAAATAAATAAATCCAATCATCAATTCAATACATTTCATGTTCACATGTAGCATTTTCTATAATTCTATTATTATTTTTAGCTTATTCAAAGCTGTCTACTTGAGTCACAGTCACTAAATTATTTATTTCTCGAGCTACAGAGCTCCAAATGAAGAACCGTTAATTTTCCCTGAAACTAGACTCACATATCTTCTTCTCATAAAATTTTCAGAATTTTTGGTATGGCCAATCAATACCAGATTATTCTTAAAGTTTCCCCTGTTTCACTGTTTGACTGTTCTGACCTCTCTTCACTACGAATCAAATTACTCTTCATACAGAATTCATATGACCTTCTTATTTATTTCATTTGAAAATAGACTCATTCAGGACTCTAAAAATATAAAGTTAAGCCCCTAATTATTTTTCTCCAATTTTTTATGATTTTTCAAAGTCAGAACAGGGGATCCCGAAATCCCTCTGAACCAGTCTTACAAAAATATAAATATCTCAAATTACAGAATTCCTTTGCTTTCCATGTTTCTTTCATATGAAAATAGACTCAATAAGCTTTAATTTCATATCTCATTCAACTTCTAATTCCACTTCTACGAATTTTAGTGATTTTTCAAACTTACTCTACTGCTGCTGTCCAAAACAGTTTTGTTATAGCTTATTTTTTTTTCAATTAAATCCTTTACCCAATTCTAACTTCAAATTCTTTCAATTAAACCACTAATTCATCATTTTATTCATCATATGCTATATTCAAAAACTCTGAAACTTCAAAAATTTCAACTTAAATTCATCAAAACTTTGTTCTAAAACTTATAAAGCATCAAATTAAAAGAAAAAGGACTAAATTAACTTACCAAATTAAACTCCAAGCTTCAAACTTTTAGTTTTCCCTTTCTTCTTCTTTTCTCTTTTTCTTTCTTCTTTCACGTTTGCTCTCTGTTTCTTTTCTGTTTCTATCCTCTTGTTTCTTTTCTCTTTTCTTTATATATATATATAGATATATATAATAATAATATATAATATAATAATATAATAATAAACTAAAAATCTCAGATTTTTCTTCAATTCACCGCCTCAATCTAGACAAAATGGCTTAATTGCCATTTTGGTCCTTTATACTTTCTTTTAATCTGTAATTAAACTTTTACTTTCATTTCAATTTAGTCCTTTCCATTTAATTACCTACCCAAACGTTAAAATTTTCTAACGAAAGTTTAATACCGCATTACTAACATTTATAAATATTTATAAAAATATTTCCTATCATATAAAGACTCATGCAAACATATTGAAATAAATTTCTATTTAAATCGGATTTATGGTTGCGAAACCATTATTCCGATAATCTTGAATTTAGGCCATTACAGAAACAGTGAA